>JANCMA020061542.1:0-15873 GCA_024336925.2 Zoanthus solanderi | reverse complement strand
AAGTGTTTCTTCAGAACTTGATAGTTATGGCTGGGTTGGGTCAAATTACAGTGATACCCGTAATGAATAGAAAAAGAATATAAAAAAACTGACGTTTCGGACTGTAGTCCTTCGTCGGAGTACTTTAGTCCGACTACAATCCGAAACGTCATGCAGTTTTTTTTAATATTCTTTCTCAATTCACTACGGTATAAAATTTAAAAATTTCACTACTCGTAGAACTGTTTCTATAAAAACACCGACGCAGCATTCCATTTATAAAGTTTATTTTTATTTTGGAGAATAGCACACTTTTCGCTAATTGCGTTTGACAAGGGACAAGGCAATCCTGATTGAATGTTGTGAGTTTAGGTGTTCTGTGGTGCTAAGCAGAAAATTTTGAGATTCGCCTAAGGACATCAAAGTGGGCGCCACCATTTATTAATATTATTGCGGATAACTTATGTTTTGGCGAACAACTTCAGTTACATTTTTTCTAACGATATGCTATTTATACGTCTTGAATCTTGTATTTTTTCATATATAATTGACAGAACATCACGAAATGCTTGCTAACACGTGCTAGAATTTCATCTAAGCTTTTACCATAAAATTATAACCGTTCTGAAATGAACCGTTCTTGCTCCTTGAACAAATTGTTTAATTTCGGCATGATTACTTCTGGTATAAGTACGAGGCTATTCATATTTAATGGACTATTCAGGAGGAAAGATTTGATGTTACGTTTAAAAATATCTCATATGACTTATGAGAACGTTTTAATACGAAAACCTCTAAATTTTTTAGATTTCAATCAGTAAAACGGTTAGGTGTCTTTTTGAATTATATTTATACAATGTATCAATAAAAACCGGTAAATTAACGTAAAGAAACAACTCTTGTAGGTATACCTGCTAAAAACCCAGTCAAGTCAACAGGTGGCCGAGCAGACCGGCAACCTGTTGATTGTACAGTTTCATCACAGCTACAAATTTAACGCTGATCATGGAGGCACTACGAAGGTCAGAGGACAAAAACCGAAATATCAATGGTGATGTTATTGTTAATTTCAGAACAACGTATTTTTGTGGAAAACTCATTCATAATGGGGCGAGGCATTCACTTTTCTTTGCAATTGTTTTTTATCCAATTCTTGGTTTACCAACTTTTGTATCAGGAAATCGATGTTGTTTAGAAAAGAACTACATACATTTTCTGATGATAAGGAAGATAAAGTTCTGCCAATTCTGGGAGTGTATTTATGGTGAGAGTGGAAGACTCTTTGAAAGCTGTTGATGATTACAGAAGATGCATCAGCCGATCACCAGGGAAAATTCAGCTCTTTATCATGATCGCGTGTTCAGGTAGGGAATCCAAGAACTTTTAGCACCTTCATGAGTCAACCTAAAAGTGCAATAAACCATTTGATTTGATGACATATGCTGAGGTGAGAAGAATAACAAAAACAAATACAATAAATATTTTTCAAAAACTACGATTAAATATTTTGTTTGATAGATAATGTTGAATAGCCGAAACCAATTGTAGAATTGCACACAGTTTTGGTATCCTGCTAATGAACAGTCACTCTTTGGTTATTTATTTTCAGCAGCACTTTAGTTATGTCTGCTCAGATATCTCTATAAAAATTATTATATAACACAATTTATTTGGTTCCCGTACGCGTGTTAACTCACCAGGGCCGGCGGAACAGGGGCGGCTACGGTCGCTCCACTTTTTCCGGATAATTTTATGCTGACATATGTATTTTAACAAAAATAATGATAATAAAATAAAATAGAATAAAAACAATAACAATAATAATGACAATGACAATGACAACGACAACGACAACGACAACGACAACGACAACGACAATGACAATGACAATGACAATGACAATGACAATGACAATGACAATGACAATGACAATGGCAATGACAATGATAATGATAATGATAATGATAGTGACAGTGACAGTGATAGTGACAGTGATATAATGATAGTAATAGTGATGGTGATAGTGATAGTAATAGTGATGGTGATAGTGATAGTGATAGTGACGGTGATAGTGAGAGTGATAGTGATGGTGATGATGATGATGATGATGATAAAACATCATAACATTTGTTTACTACGAACTGATTTGTTTATTGTAAATAGATCTTTGAATATAACTTACCTGATGTTTCTCTGTAAACAAAAACGCAACTGACTTGAATTTGAACAGGTAATCCATAGTTTCACACAAAACACATTTTATACAAAACGCTATGCTGTTCAACATGTTTTCTTTCATTTGTTTTTATAGCCACCCCGCTTGCAAAAGCGTTCAGCCGCCCCTGTTAACTAAAGTTCAGTTTCAATTTTGTCTTTGTATTGGACAAAATATCTCCATTTCCAAATCCCGTTCTCCAAAAATAACTATCCAAACTAGTTCTTCGAACGTCTACCAGACAACATAAACCAGTTTGTTTTGCCCTGGAGTTCCCTAAAAAGTAAATAGGGACCTTAAGCAAGGAGGACGGGAACGTGAACAACGACGGCTCAGAAAAATCACATCTCTGGTTTGCTCTTTACTTTGCTTGTCATTTGGGTTTTGTTTCTTTGCCTTAAGCTTTGTGAATAGAAAAATGATTAAATGTTCCTTGGTGAAGCTAAACAAATACTAAAAACGTTTTTACTGTTACGTCCCGTTCCACGTTCTACACTCCGTGTAGGTGTTCCGCTTGATACATTCCAACGTGCAGTTATTGTATTTACTATTGTTCTTTGCCGTCGTCGTCGGCGTCGCCGTCCTCATTGCTTAAGGTCCCTAATGTCCCTATTGGATGTGCACTAGTGTGATGCAAGGCACTGGGCTGGCTTGATCAAAATGTAAAACTATTTTGTCTTGCTGCACCGCATTGGAAATGTAATGGTACATTCCAGGCCTGGAGATTTCAGAAATTTTTGGAAACCAGTTTTTGGTTTCGTGTATCTAATCCATGATAAACTGTTGGAAACCACTCTTTGGTTCTGTACATTTTGATCATAGGAACTTTTATTTTATAAGAGAAACTAAAAAAATAGGGTTGCAATTTTATAATAAATACATTTCTAGTAAGCGAACATTACGCCTTTTGACTACATTTATAACTGCTATATACAGTATAATACCGTATATTTGAATAGCTATCTGAACTCCACTCTTCTGTTGGTCGCCATTTGAAATCATTTTTCGGTCTCGTCATGTTGCGAGCACGGAACCGACACGTAACCAAAAATGATCGTTTCCGTGAAGTATCCTGGACCTTATAACCCAAAGAAAGTTTGGTACAGGCGGCAATATGAGATACTCTTCTGCCTTAAGTCGATTGTGTAAAGGTAGTAAAACCAGAGTCCCAGGGAAAAACTCAAACTTGGGTCCGTAATGGTGGCACTAGCCGTGAACTGTAAAAATCCCACGTCAAAGCCTCCCCCCTTCCGGTTTTAAGTTCCCCCTGGATATAAGTCCATCCATTTGCCAATGAAGATATTATTCCGGATATAAGCTCACCCGGATATTTATAAGCCCTCCCGTTTATGAGCCCGCCCAAAACCCCTTATGAAGTTATAAAAGCCCAGTTCTTTAACGTGGGATTTAACGGTATACTACACCAACCTAGCTCAGACTACTTTTTTCTAGGCCCAGCTTAAACTTTTACAAGAGAAACAAGAGCTCGAGCTTTTTAAAGAAAAGCAAGAAATTTTAAGAAAGAAAAGAGAAGAAAAAAGAATTTTGAAAGAGGTAAGCAAATATTTTACATTGCACGACTTCATTACCAGTGCCCAGTTGTTTCAAGGCTAATTAGCACTATTACTCATTTAAGAAATAAAACATGTTCTCCGTGCCATCATAGCCTTGTGAAAGCCGAGGCAACCGTTTGGGAGAATTTGAGAGTAGATCAGTGAAAACCTGAGACACAGTCGAGGGTTTTCACCTGCTCGAAAATTCTCACAAACTTTGCCGAGGTTTTCACCAGGCTATGATGGCACGGAGAACATGTTTTATTTCTTTTATAAAATTATTATTTTAAACCTTAACGAAGAGTAAAACGATATACGAAGCGTGTACTTTAATACTTTAATTCTCACAACTCGGAGACAGTTAGCCACATTGCTCACGCCGTTTTCATGCTTCATAGCGCTATGAAAACACACTTGTAGACCAATCAAAATGCACATACTATCCATATTATTTTATAATGTTTTATAGTTTACTTCATAGAAAGTGCGACGTATGGGTTTTTATTCACTAGTAGTTTGTATCAAAAACACAAACGTGCAAGGCGCGAGTGAGTCACAGCAAGTGAATGATTTGATACAAATAACGACTGAATAAAGCCCCGTACAGAGCGATTTCCATAATGTGAGCTGTTTTTAAATGTATCACGAGGATTTTCATTGATAACTTCAGTTTAATGCGAGCGTAAATAGAGGAGCAAACGCAAGAAATAAAACCACACACATATTTTAGTTGCACATGTGTATTCAGTTCTTCGTCACCAAAGTTCTCATTATTTGTAAATACTGCTATATTTCACCAATGTTGTTTAATATAGGAGAGAGTGCATGCAGTCCCAGAATGTGCATTACTTTTTATGCTTGCACTAGCCACATGCTGTCTTAGACTGCGTATTTTTTATGGTAGTTTAAAGTGGTAAAGCCCGCTACCAATGTGGCCATAGTGCCCTGTATCTTGGCTTCAAGTTAGCTACTAGCACGTTTGTACTATCTATATTTGAGTTCATCTTTATAGCCACATCTCACAAGCATTGCGCTTTTACCACATCTTTTCCATCCAGAAATCTTTAAAGCAACGAAACAGAGTAGAATATTCTTAGACATGTCATTTGCAGTTGATTTAATGTTGATTTCAGCAAGAACTGGCCAAACAACAACGCATTGAAACAATGAAGCAACTGAACACAATGGCAACTGAAAACTACAACAAAAAATTACTGAGTAAATATGGACTATCTCCATGGAAACAGCTGATTCTCATATCAAGTGAACACAATGCAAGAGCTAAATTGCATCACAATAAAGTTATAATGAAATACTGTTTTGACCCCTGGCTGGAATATACTCGAGAGCAGACAGAGCAGAGAGAGAAAGCAGCAGAACTGTTGAATCGCTGGATTCTACTCAGGCGGTGCTGGATATCATGGAGAAAGGTAGAGTGATCAACTTCATTTGTCAGATTTTTAGTAATACGCTGTTAGCAGAATTTGTAAGTCTTAGATTTATATTACTGTCACAGTGAAGAAAGACTTAAGCGAACAAGCAGAGACACCACTAATCCTTGACAAAGGGTAGGCAAAAGCTGTTTCAGCTGAGGCGCAAAGCATTGTGGTTCTTCTATATGCAATGCATTCTGGTCGTTGCGCAGCTGCTTGAGAAAAGATTACTGCATAGAGAATATAACAAAATTTGTCACAGTTTCATCTAAAGGTCCTTTTTCAATGTACAATCGTGTGAAAGGTTAGGAGAAGAAAAGATTTAAAGAACTACTGTATACCCTAAAATTAATATGACTTATCGTTTGAATATTTAGAACAACTATGTGAAGTTTTTTAAATTGTCAACTGAGCAGTTCAGAAAAAAATTGAGGTTTTCTAACAAATCGACATCTCATCTCAATCATCATCATCGCTCTCATCTCCATCATCATCACTCTCATCTCAGTCATCGACATGACTATCATCGCAATCATCATTATCACTCTCATCATCACTCATCATCATCACTCATCATCATCATCACTCATCGTCGTCATCACTCATCACTCATCATCACTCATCATCACTCATCACTCATCATTATCACTCATCATTCATCACTCATCATCATCACTCATCATTATCACTCATCATCATCATTCATCATCACTCATCATCACCCATCATCATCACTCATCATCACTCATCATCATCATCATCATCATCACTCATCATCATCACTCATCATCATCATCACTCATCATTATCACTCATCATCACTCATCACTAATCATCATCACTCATCATCACTCATCATCATCACTCATCATCATCACTCATCATCATCACTCATCATCATCATCACTCATCATCATCATCACTCATCATCATCACTCATCATCATCATCACTCATCATCATCACCCATCATCATCACCCATCATCATCATCATCATCATCACTCATCATCACTCATCATCATCATTATCACTCATCATCATCACTCATCATCACTCATCATCATCACTCATCATCATCACTCATCATCATCATCACTCATCATCATCACCCATCATCATCATCATCACTCATCATCATCACTCATCATCATTATCACTCATCATCATCACTCATCATCACTCATCATCATCACTCATCATCATCATCATCACTCATCATCATCACTCATCACTCATCATCATCACTCATCATCATTACTCATCATCATCATCATCATCACTCATCATCATCACTCATCATCATCACTCATCATCATCATTATCACTCATCACTCATCGTCGTCATCACTGCCACTACAATCATCATTAGTATCAAAAGCAGCATCATCGTTAGATGATTGTTGTCTTAACATCATCGTTACAACTATCGTCATCACCCTTATCTCATCTTCATCTTTTTCTTCCTCATTTTGATCATGAATGCTTACAGCAGCATCATCACTATGGCAGTGATCGTTAGTATCGTAGAAAATAAAAATAGAAGTGAAAGGTTTTTCTGATTCCCGCGGTTTATAGAGCTTGAATCTATACGTTGGCTTCTATTATTGTTTTACTTACATTTTTTCATCCGAAGACTTCATCGCGAGTGTTAATTAACGCTTTCCTTTATATGTAATTTCTGTATCGTTATCAAAGTTAATAGAGTCGACTGGTTAGGAAACTTGATGACTTTCTTTGTTATACGTTTTTGTTCTCCTTTTCCCTATTGAAATATGACGTTGACCGTGCACAAATAACAAAAGGCTTTGAGATGTAAATGAGCTAACAGCCGATAGACTAATGAAGCATCACACCTAGAACAAAAGATCCTAACCGTGACCCTGCACACAATATGAAACAAAGAAGCATTGTAGTAATCTTTGTAGTTTGCTTATTTTCCTAACCAGTCCACTCTAACAACTTTGATCGTTATTAAACAGTATGGCCAACACATGGTGAGACTGGAAGCCGTGGCAGAGAAGTACTGTGGTACCTATCTTAAGAAGAAGTACCTGCGACTGTGGATGAGTTACGTCACTGACGAACAGATCCTTTACTGGGAGAAAGAGCGAAGAGCTGACCAACACAATAAATGGTAATGAATTGTAGACTAATATTTTGGACTGATTGTAAACTGAGCAGACAGTTTTACTGTCCTAAAGAAATGCTCAAGTTTACTTATTATCGCTATATTTAGTACAATATTTCGATAAATTTTAAAATATAGCCAAGATTTACTGGTACAGGAACGGGTCAGGCATTCCAGTAAAGGATTTAAGACACTGTGATCACCGGTTAGTTAATCTGCTTCGTGCACTCTACCACATATAGCCTGCACGAAAGAATGCAATTCGCCACTGTTTTCTATCTCTATGCTCATCCATTTTTTTTCATTTCTCTTTCGACGGATCTTCTCCTTTTTCCCTTTGGTCTTCATCGTTTTCGGGGAGGTCTTTAAAATGCACCACTGATAATAGTAATAAGGAGAAAGACTTTTCCAGTGTCATTTTTAAAAGCCCTTTGTCTTCTGGCTACCTGGCTTGTTTAACCCTAGTGGGAAGTCAGCACCTTCATCTGTCTTAACTATGTTTTTTTTTTCTCAAATTCGTCTTCAGTTATAAGGTGAAATAAAATACTTGTTGTTGTTTGTTGTTCTCGAAGTTAGGATTTGCAACTGGTCAGAGTTTTAATTATTTATTTATAGAGTATTGTCAATTTGACCTGTGGATGACCAAAGAAAAAGCCATTTTGTTCAAACCCAGTTCTCTAACCACTGCTCCTAACGGGGTCTGAGCACTAACGACTTGAAAATTTTGAGATAAATTTTCAAATACTTTGTTGCTGATTCAAAGGATCTCGTTTGATTGGCTAGCATGTCCCACCAGATGAATCTTTGTTGCATATTTCTTACGACTCTATTTAGTAGTAAGAGTTCTAATAGCACAGATTACAGTCGTCGCATAATTTATTTCTTTTTGCAGGAGACTAAAGAAACAAGCGTTGATTTACTGGAAGAAGCTCATACCACTAGTTAGAAGTGAGAAGGAGAAGGAAAAACGACGTGCCGAGATGAGAAAAAGAGTTCAGACGTGGCTACCTGATTTTCAAGGAATGCAGAATCACTCTCCTTAATCTTCATATTTTATGCCTCTCCTTTCACCTCCCGGCAGTCTATCAGCATCTCCAATCTCCTTGCATAACTTATCCAAAAATGATACATTTAGTAATGAGAAACGATGAGTTGATCGCAGTTGTAATCTGTTTAGTATGAAAAGCAAAGTTCTCCTAAGTTGTTTAAAAACAACATATAAATGTAGTTTAAGAGATTTACCAACACCTCAAATGTGTTTTTGCATAGCTCGTCTTCCAATGTGAGTCTGCGCTTCGTTGGTCATTCTCAGCTCGCTTCCAATCCATACGATATATAAATAAAAACAATTTTAGGGGCACTAACTCCAGATCTGTTAACCACAACATAAAAGGTGCGCATTTGATAGTCTTAGATCGTCCACTCAGCGTCTCACATACATTTAAGATATTAAGAATGCTCTCAGCATAAGAAAGAGAAATCACACGCAACTTTAGGATCACTACCGGTTACGAGACAAGTTGCTTAGAAACAGGGTTCCCGCGGGTCACTAAAAATCATTAAAAGTCTTTATTATTTTTTTTTTTTCAAATTTAAGGCCTTAAAACGGTCATAAATTTACAAAAATTTCGTTTTGAGGTCTTAAAAAGCATTGTATATGTAATGCAAATAAAAGTCAGTTTTTCTTGCAGCCAAATCTTGATACAACATTGATGTGTTCTCTGCATATCGGGAGCAATTTTAACGGGACGTTCGCGTCTTTCACGTTATCGACCACCATTGCACAGTGCATCACCCATTGAGCAACTTTTCTTTTAAATTTTAAAATACTTTTTCGATTAGCGCGTGCACAAAGCTCATTTCGTTTATTTACGCCGATCCCAATAGCCGTTTTCACACTACAAGACGAACAAAACGTCTGGACGGACAAATCGTCTTAGACGAACTAAACGTCTAGCGTGAAAACGGGACAAAACAAATTTTCAGACGAACAAATCGTCTACATTTGTTCGACTGTTTGTCCGTCTAGGAAGACGATTTTTCATAGAAGATTTGTTTTTCCAGACGAACAAATCGAACAAACTCCGATCTAAATTCATAGTAGACGAACAAATCGTCAGACGATTTGTCCGTTGAGACGATTTGTTTGTCTTCTAATATGAATTGGGCCAATCTTGAATTTTGAGCCAAAAAATTCTCCCCAGCTTACCCCAGTCAAACTATAGTGCAAGTTACTGATAAAACTGCAGAGTGTAACAGGGCTTTTATTTTCGTCCCAGGCTCCTGCAGCTCAGGAGCCAACTAATTTAAAACCTTTTTAACGCTTTTTAATGCCTAAAATAAAAAAAAATTAAGACCAATTTTTCATTACAAAAAATCAGAAAACGGAACTCTTAATAGGCACTTTCCATGGTGAACAAGATCACACCTTCACAAAAATCTATAAACTTTAAAACCGAATAACAACAAAAAGTTCTCATCAACAATGGCAGATTCATGTGGCGCAGTCAATGCAATGGTGTTGCAAGTTGCAGCGATGCGTTGCGAAAAGTAGAGGACCCAAGTTCTACTTCGTGCAACGCTACGCCAACAAAAAAGTGCAAGAAAACGCCGCTTGCGAGACAAGTTGCTAAGAAAATTGCGCAGTGTAATGGCCTTTCAAAAGATCTTAAAATTGCTCGCAGTAAAACAGGAAACCAAACGTTTAACTTTTTTTCGGAAAAGTTACAAGACTGCAACATCGTGTTAATTTTTTTATTATTATTCATTGCTGTTTATGGTTAATTTCTCAAAAGAACCAGTTATTCCTAACAGAAAATATAAACCCTGTTTAGAATGTTACTGAGGGTATGAAAAGTATATTCGTAAAACAATTTTCGACACGCCTCTTTCAGTTAACCTAGCTTCGGCTTTTGAATGTGACAGAAAAGTAATAAGATTTAAAGCAAAATGTGTATGGTCTTTTATGTACAATGTCAATGGTGTATAAAGTGTATGTAGTCTTTTATGTACAATGTCAATGGTGTATAAAGTGTATGTAGTCTTATGTACAATGTCGATGGTGTATAAAATGTATATAGCCTTTTATGTACAATGTCGATGGTGTATAAAATGTATATAGCCTTTTATGTACAATGTCAATGGTGTATAAAATGTATATAGCCTTTTATGTACAATGTCAATGGTGTATAAAGTGTATGTAGTCTTTTATGTTTAATGTCAATGGTGTACATATTTTAAACTTTAGAAAACCACAGAGCCTACTTTTTGTTATTTTTAAATTTTTGTTCTTGCTTGTTTTCAGACCTAATACTGTTAATCTTAGCTTTGCTTGAGTTTTTGTCTTTACTCATTGTTGGCTCAACCAGTGTATTTCCTTTCTCTGATAACTTGATTTCTACTTTCTTATCATCTGATAGTTTCTTCTCGTTAAATTTTGGAACAGTTTTCGCATTGCTTGATTTTGTTGGAGTTGTTTTCGCTTCAGTTGATTTTATACCCTGAATCGAAGGTTTTTTCGTCTGTGGGGCTCTGCGCGAAGTCCCTCTAACTTTTTTTGGTTTGGTAGAAGTCAACTGTGTCCTGTTAAAACAGCTGGCCACAATGAACGGGGTCGCATTACATTTATACTCTTGACTCGCACCAACATCGCTACAGGGAGGCTCGTTCGTCACGACCTGGTCGAAGTACAGGTCGTTCAGAGTTTCAAATCTGAGCCCCTCGCTTCCGTTAAAAGAAACACTCTTCAAAAACACTTTCAGCTTTCTTAAACGCCTCTCATCTGTAGAGAGAAATTGATTTTAAATTAAAGTTTAAACTGTAATTGGTCTGGCGTGGTTGGCGCAGCTAGTAGGATCTCTGCCTTCTAGCCACAAGGTCCCCGGTTCGATCCCCAGCTCTGCCAAGATTCGAATATTTGTGCGACCTTCTTTTCCTCCTAAGCTAACTCAACTTTCCATCTTTCCGGGGTAGGTAAATGAGTACCAGCGTCTGCTGGAAGTTAACCTACGATGGATTAGTGTCCCATCCAGTGGGAAACAAAAACTCTCATCCGCGTAACACTACAGAAACCAGAGATAAGCCATGGCCACTAGGCTTTCAAAGGGTTTAGCAAGCTTTAGCTTTGATGAAGGTGATTCAGATAATGAAGAATCTGATGATGAAGGTGATGCAGATAATGAAGAATCTGTTGATGATGATTCAGATAATGAAAAATCTGATGGTGAAGGTGATGCAGATAATGAAGAATCTGATGATGAGGGTGATGCAGATAATGAAGAATCAGATGATGAAGGTGATGCAGATAATGAGGAAGAATCTGATGGTGAAGGCGATTCAGATAATGAAGAATCTGATGATGAAGGTGATGCAGATAATGAAGAATCTGACGACGAAGGTGATGCAGATAACGAAGAATCTGATCACGAAGGTGATGCAGATAATGAAGAATCTGATGAAGATGATGCAGATAATGAAGAATCTGGTGACGAAGGTGATGCAGATAATGAAGAATCTGGTGACGAAGGTGATGCAGATAATGAAGAATCTGATATGAAGGTGATGCAGATAATGAGGAAGAATCTGATATGAAGATGATGCAGATAATGAAGAATCTGATGATGAAGGTGATGCAGATAATGAAGAATCTGATGATGAAGGTGATGCAGATAATGAAGAATCTGATGACAAAGGTGATGCAGATAATGAGGAAGAATCTGATATGAAGGTGATGACGATAGAGATGATAATGCAGAGAATGATGAAGCTGATGATGATGATGATGATGATGATGACCCTCCATCTCTTCAGTTGTCCTGGCTATAAAATCCCTCCGCAGTTAAAAATCCCTACGCTACTGCTGAGGAAGCAAACCAGTTGACGATTTATAAAGCGTGGCGAAATAAATCTCAAGATTACCGACAGCAAATCCATTTAGGGTTAAAGCGGAATTTTAAACTCGGCTTAAATACCCTCTAAATACCTTCTAAATATATAAATGAGCCTTAAAGTGAATGAAACCATTTTTTCTAAACGTATTACTTTTAAGATAAGCTTTTCTCACCCGCCGCGGCGTTAGCATTGTTGGCGCCGGAGTTGTTAAGACTGTTGTTACCTGCCGTAGATTTACTACCTGTGGCAACTGATTTCGCTTTTGGTTTGGTTTTGGTGGAACCTGAAAGTTGGATAACCACATTTTAAAAACGGCGAACTATTGTTACATCCTGTGTTTCCCTACGAAAAGTAAATCAGTTTCTAATAGTAATACTATAGAGTTCTGAATTTAAAAAAAAAAATTGCTTTTCGATATCAGTTCAGTTTCCTTGATAATATGAGCCCGACCATTGTTCCTGTGATGTAATGAAAGTTTTATAAAGAATGTATGGCTTATTAAGGTTCTCCTTATAGTATGAACCCGATATGTTAAATACTGTTCCTATGATGTAATGGAAGTTTTACAAAGAATGTAAGGCTCATTAAGGTTTTCCTTATAGTATGAACCCGATATGTTTAATACTGTTCCTGTGATGTAATGGAAATTTTACAAAGAATGTATGGCTCATTAAGGTTTTCCTTATATTATGAACCCGATATGTTGAATACGGTTCCTGTGATGTAATGGATGTTTTACAATGAATGTACGGCTCATTACAATATTATTAGGATATTATTCGAGATTCAACTAGATTCAAATATCAATTAATCTTGATAAATTGGGTTAAAACCAGATGAAGACTGGTAAACGCAGTCGAAATATTGTATAAATGGCCCAAATTTCACTCACGTTTTAAGGTCAGTCATTACAAGTCTTTTTGACAAAAATCTTCTACTTATCAATTAAACATACAACACATAAAAGCAAAGAATAGCATCTAGAAAGAAAAGTACCAGATTAACCCTATGTTGGAAATTTAACACAACTATGCAAGTGGATAAGCAAGAAGTTGAAATGACGGAAATAATATGAGCTAAATTTTTGATGAGTAGGTTTTTATAGAAAAATGATAATTTAAAAAGTTAAGTTGGTTTCTGATTAAAATGCTTCATCACTAGTTTTGTTTTCTTTACAAGCCTCCTTAAGAATTAAAATCAAACTCTATTTATCTTTGTTCATTCGCTATCTAAAGTTCTGCTCATTCGGGCAAATTGTGGACATAAACCACGTAACTACAAATTTTATTTGTAGAGTTTACAATTGATTTGCCAGCAATAAAGGCAAAGTAGCATTGACGAAATTAGCCAAGAAATATTTTCATAAATTTCTGAAGTGTACGGTCAAAAGGTCTGCTCACTTTCTCAATCTCCGAGTGCGTATATGTTTTAAATTTATGGTTGGCGCAGTTGGTAAGATCTCTGCCTTTCGACCACAAAATCCCCAGTTCGATTCCCGGTTCAGCCCAGATTTGAACATTTGTGTGACCTTCTTTCCCGAGCTAGTTAACTCAGCTTTCCATCCTTCCGGGGTAAGGTAAATGAGTACCAGCGTCTGCTGGTAGCTAACCTGCGATGGATTAGTATCCCATCCAGGGGGAGTCAAAGACTCTCATCCGCTTAACACTACAGATACCGGAGATAAGCGGCGGCTCAATGGGCCACCTGGATTTAGCTTTGTCTCGCGTTTTTATCAAAGGGTTCTGACAGGAAAGAGTGAATGATAAATCATGACTTATTACTCAGTACTTACCAGAGACTTTTGTTGATATTTGCGGCATATGCGCCTTCAAGTTCAAGCATTCACCTAGTCTGTGTAATAAGATAGAATTTCTGTTGACTTTTCGAAACAGATATAAACCTTTATCGAAGATAAGAATAAATGTGTTTGAACACGTAATCTCTTGCGGCGCACGCGAATAACGGTTACTTAAGTTTGCGCGCGCTTTCAAACTTATAGAAACCTAACATACTTTCCATATTTGGTGTCTAATCTTTTTAGTTTTTCTCAGCGTTAAGATGAGATTTATAAAATTTACTGGCTAAATGAAACTAAATACTTTTCTGAGCTTAATGGCATATAATCCGGTCCGCATCTTTGGTTTTTGTTGCGTGGGAAGGGCGGCTGGCACAGTTGGAAAGACTGCAAGGCCCTAGTTCGGGCCCAGGCTCTGCAGAAATTTCAGTGAACATTTGTGTGATCTTTTCTGTATCAGGACCTATAATTACTCTACGTATATCAGTTTATACCTACATGTAGAGACGTCGTTATTTATTTAATCATTAATGTCATTTTGCCAAAAGTATTAAAAATTTCTAAAAGTTTCTCCTTTTAATATTTTCAATGTCAAAGTGTTAATCTCCCCGTTTTCTTGAATCGTTTTCTTGAAAACGCGAAATAATTGTATTTCGCGCGTAAGAATCCAACCAATCAGATACGATTGACCATATCCTTGTGAAACAACAAGAGTTTGGTATCCGTTGCGCAGACTGTGTATACCGGAGGTTTGGACTGGTTGCGACGCAAGCTAGATATTTCTCAAATAGATATCTGAACAGACATAGCTATAATGCCGCTGAAAAAAATAGCAAAACAGTTACTGTTCATCAGCCGGATGCCTAAATTGTGTGCAATTCTACAATTGGTTTCGGCTCCATCAAATCCTGTACCAACTGAAGAACAATTCAGGTGGAGCCACCCACTAAGTGAGCACAGTAACTGAACAACGTTAGTAAAGTAAGGAAAACTAATAGATAAAACCGTAAAATGGGAACACAGAAGAAATGGGACCTTTTTGGAAATATTTGCATGACAGTAAACTAATGTCATGCCGTGAAAAATCTGCCCCTGGCTTTATCGCGATTATGTACAACACTACCTTGTGTTGGTTACTGAATGAACAATGTGAAAACCCACCTGTTCAACATCACTTTGTGGTGGTTATGTAAAGTAAATTTTTAGCAAACAAATTTCTAAGTTCTTTATTACAAAAATTTATTCATTATAACTGCATAGCATTTAATTACTTCGTAACAACTTGAATAAATCAAGCTGTAACTTGATCTACATTAAATGTTTGTATGGTGCATTACTACAGACAGGGAAAACCTTCAATTCTATTTACTAGGAATAGTTCTCACTACAGCTGCCCCCGCCTTTACTAAAACGTGATATACTTTGTATGGTAAATTAATATAAATAGATACTGGGACGCAAAAGAACGTGCTAGATTTCAAAACAAACTGTGACTTTTTTTTTTGTTTCCCACAGGAGTGTAGAATAGATTTAAAACGACGTCTGTGTAATTGCACTTGCTTTTGCTAACACTTAGTCTTTGTCCAAATACCTTTAGAATGAAATATCTCAGCTTTTCCTTTACGTATTAAAGCCAACAAAACAACAAAAATTTTATTAAAATTTAACAATTAAGACTCAAATATTTTTTTCGGTTTAGAGTCTTAAAAATATTTTATAACTGGCTTAATAACTTCTGACACGTGTCAGATAAATAACCTTTGTCGTGACACTTGTCAGTTTTAAATAACCTTTGTCCAAACTTGGTGAAAGCTCAAAAATTGCCCGATAAGACTATGCGCGCCTAGTATTTCCAAATCGAGATCATTTCCCCCTTCCC
>JANCMA020061441.1:0-15874 GCA_024336925.2 Zoanthus solanderi | reverse complement strand
CCCCACGGGGCTTTTCAGAACCTGTTTACATATATATACAGGGTAAGACAGTTGAGGTTCTTAGAAAGTCCGCTAGAGCGGCTCACATATTAAGGCGCAACTTGCAGCCGATAAGAAGTGCCCTCAGTGGTGCCGCCATGAAGCCACAACTGGGAAAGCAGGCATTAACTGAGCAAAAACTTAACCCTTCGGTCAGTTTCTCATACTCTCTGACCCACCTAAACAACTTTTCTTAATTCATTAAGAGTTTTTATTAACGGTAATTATAAAACTGTGTCCAGTTGTTGAAACGCCAATCAGCACTAATCCAGGCTTCACTTTTTAACCCACGTAATAGAGTACTAAAGTGATGACGTCCCAAAAATTTAATTTGTGAAATTACTAATTTGCTTGTAATATTCAGAAAGAACAAGATGAAAAATGCCTCGAGGCCACAATTTATATTAGCATTTTGCCACCAATCAGTTATGAGATATTGCCACATTTATGCTCTGATGACCCCATACAAATCCTTTTTAAATTGGCTTGGTTCCTAACGTTAAGAACTAAGCCACTTTTAGAATGATTTGTATGGAGTCATTGGACCATTACTGTGGTAATATCTCGCGGACATTTAGCACCAACATGCTGATTTTTGACAAGGATACATATTTAGTCTTGATCTCTCGAATAATCTCAACAAATCCCAAAAGTTTACAAATTTTAAATTTTGTGATGTCACACTTGACCACTTTATTGTTTACCAACACTACAATGACTACTAACTAATTTTAGGATAAACAGGATTTTTTTTTTGGAAAATTTTAGCTGTACTTTATAAAAACCTCATTCCTCTCTATAAAGAAGAAAATGCTGCTTGTAGTTTTGTTCAACTCAAAGTAAAAGTCAACAAATCTTTGAAATTCCAAACAGTTTATCGCCAATTTCACTGACACGCAATGGTTCATGGGATCTATGACGTAATTAGATTAACAATTTTAAGAGACTTAAACGAGGATAACTAAATCATTGCTTACATTTCATTCCTGCCCAATCTAACTCTGGATACTTTATTTTGTTTTCCAATTTAATCTGCCATTCCTTACTTCCTATCCAGCGACAGATGTCCTTTTCGAAATAGCAGTTTGGAGCACCTATAATGAAATTACACCATCAATTACAGAACTGAAAACAAAAGACTTCTAAAAATGGTTCTGAGATCTTTATTTATTTGAAAAATAACAAAATAGTTGTCAGAGTTGTCAGGTCTTGCAAAAACAGAAGGAGATTTAATCCCAATCGCGAAGCTATTTTCATGACTAAAACGGTAGACAGATTGGACTATTCAACTTAATATAAATTATGACGTTATCAGACACCAAGTGAGAACTGTTAATCCATAAAACAAATGTACATAGTTTTCAAGTAGTAAACCAGTGAACATTTAAACAATGTCGTATTTACGTAGCTACTTAGTAGTTTATGCAGTATTAGAGTACATATTCGACTTTATTATATTTCAATCATATATTCATAGTTTGTTTAATAGTGATGATTAAAAACTGTGTCAGTGTTTCTAAAGATACAGTTGTAAGAATATTTTTAAGTTCGAAACTTTATATAAACGGTGTTTAACTTAAAGATTCTTTTTTTACTTTGTTTAATAGTTCGTGTGATCTAGTAATTTAACACAGACAAACCACAGAGTGGAATTTTAGTAAACCATAGTTGGAATACTAAAAGCCTTGTGGAGACTGACAATATTGAACTATACTAGAAGTAATTACAGATTATTGATGTGTGTTCGATTTTTAACGCGCTTAGACGTGCTTAGCCTCTACTGTTATTCAAATATTCATCTTAGCTTAAGTTTACAAACCTGAATAATTTATCTCAATACCTTGAAAATGGCGTCAGTATGACACCGAAACGTCGAGTAGACTGACTTTTTTTTTCAATTGCTAAATAAGAAATATGAATAGGTTACTTTTAAGTTCGGCAAGGGTCCTAAATTGGATTTATTTAAGATTGTGCTCATTTGTAGCACAGACTTGAACTGTTGAACATTCTATTCACTACATAGAATGATAAAAGGTCTTTCAAGATTTAAAGATAAAATTTAGGTCTCCTTGGGCTTAATCCATGTGAAATACGTCACTATGCTACAAAATATTAATTTCCATATATTTATTTCTTAACATTTTATTTGGTATTTTCAATTTGTTTGCATCCATGTGAAATATTCCAGTATGATACAAATTGCTTTATATAAAATTGTTAAAAACGTACACTGATAAAAATATTTAAAATACAAGCTTTTGGCAACTAAAACTGTTGCCTTCATCAGGTAAAATGAATAAAACTGACGTGTAATGTAAGATAAACAATAAAATTAGCATAAAAACTGATGAAGTGACAGTTAAATGGAAGATTTAAATTATAAATTAGCCTATAAATGAGTAAAACGTAAGTGAATACGAATTAAGTGATAAAATAAATAAAAGGCAGAAGTATAAAATTAATGTTTGTTTGAAAGAATGTTGTATTGTTCCGGGAGAGTAAAAGAATTATTGTCTGCATGATTAAAGTTTTTCTAGTTCTATTAGTCGCTTTATCAATAATTCTAGCATTTTCAAAATCAATTTTGTGGTCATAGGTCCAGGCGTGTTTTGCAATATTAGATCTATTGTTACAATATTTAACAATCCAAATATGTTCTTTTTTGTGAGTATTGAAAGATCTTTTGGTTTCTCTGATATAACTCCAAGGACAAGATGCACGTGGAATTTGATATAGATCGTTCAATGGGACTGGGCCGGAATTAAAAAAAGATTGTAATGTAGCAAGGGGGTTGTTAGAAACTTGAATATTGAAATGTTTTAAGATTCTAGTGAGAGGTTTGGTGGGTCCTTTAATATAAGGGAGGACTGTGAATTAGTTTTGATTTTTCCAATCGGCCCATAAAACATGCAGACTAGTTCTTCGGGTGTAGGATCTGGATGAGAATGGAAATTTGAAGCAAGTTTCTTTTTGATGATTTCTGAAGTTATTTTAATAGGGTAACCATTAGAAAGGAGAGTGGAGGAAATTCGATCAATTTCACCGGCTATTCAACTCTTTGATTTTGGTAAATTTAAAGCTCAATGAAGGAGTGTGTTTGCTGTGCTGATTTTCTGTTTTATATCATGATGGGAGTTGAAATCCAAATAACTGTCTATGTGAGTTGGTTTCCTGTAAACACTGATGTCTAAATTTCCACGATCACAACATGAGATGAGAGTGTCCAAAAAAGAAAGTTGACCATTGGCCTCATAATCAATTGTGAGAGAAATATGCGGGTCAATGGAGTTCAACAACTCATGAAAAGTGGCTACTGCATTCTTCTTGATAATACAGAAACTATCATCCACATAACGTTTCCAGATTTTTGGTGGAACGGGAGTTGATTCCATAGCCATTTCTTCTATTTCTTCCATGCATATGTTTGCTACTATTGGACTAACAGGGCTGGCCATAGCACATCCATGGACTTGTTTAGAGACAGTGTCATTGTAAATAAAGTAATTGTTAGACAGCATAAAGTTCAATAAGGAGATTATGTCATCAATATCAATATTTATTACTCAATATTTTATTTGGTATTCTCAATTGTTTGTAGACCAAAGAAGAAGATAAAGACGATAGAAGAAAAAGAAAAGCTCCGCCAATTCCACCAGGAGGTAAAAGACTGAGTTGTTCATCATTTAAGTTTAACATCTCACTCCTGAGGTTTGATTTGATATGAGTTGCCTCCACTGATGTCTATCCTTTGCCATATCTTATGTGATGTTCAACTTACAGTACTCATGTCATCTTCCAATAGCTTACTCCATGTCTTCTTTGGCCCACCAACTGGCCTTCTACCACCCACCTCCAGCTCCACTGCACTTCTAAGTATGTTGTTTTCATCCCTACATTTTAAATGACCAAACTATCTCATCCTTGCTTTTCTTTTAAAACCTATGTTCAAGGTTCTCCATTCTGTATTTTCTTCTGAACTCTTCATTAGTAAGCCTGTCCTGCGCATGCTCTCTTACTCTTGACATGTAAAAGAAGGTTGTTATTTTTAAAATATAATTTTTATGTTATCAACAAAATTAATTGCAATATGATAAGGTACGTTAGGGGTAATTTCCTCTAAGACTATCTGCCTTTCAGGGCTTTTGATAGGGTGGAAAAAAGGCAAATAATACTTGTTCAAAGTTTATTTTTCAGCAAGAAAGTTTGATCATATTGCAGCAAGAAATTTCATTCAGCAAACTATGCAATTTTTCTGTAACTAATTAACAAGGTTTTATAGGGACATAGAACAAAAAAACCTAGGTTTTGAGATGTCATTTTTCACATACATATGTATAAAATTATTCATAAATAAGTAATCTATACTATTTTTTCAGATATTAATTGATAACTTTTCAGTTACTTCAAGAAGGTGTGCTTCTATAGAACATACACACCAGAATATATGTAACGTGAACAAACATTAGGAACCAATCTATGCAGTATCAGTCAGTGATGTCCCATAATACACTTATCATAACAATATACATGATAGTCTTTTATATTACTAGTCCTCGATGTGTTGAACTATAATAACTATGGAAATCACCTGGTTGTTTGATCTAACAATTTCAGATGATTTTGGTTTTTTTGACTATTTTGAAGAAATGAATTCAAAACATTGTTGAAATTGATTTAAAAGTTATATGAAAGTGTATTCCCTTTTAGTTTTCTCAGATTAAGCAATTATGTTTCAATTATAAATATAATTTACATTAATTTGGGTGATGTTTTTCAGGTAAAAAACCTACAGAGAAAGCTCGAGTACTACATGACTATGCACCACAGAATGAGGATGAATTAAAGCTGACCAAGGGAGATATTGTTGTTGTACTAAATAAGGAAGTGTTTAATACTGACGGCTGGTGGGAGGGAGAGCTTAACGGCAAAGTTGGTCTTTTTCCAGAGAACTTTGTGGAGCTTATTCCTAGTGATCAGGAAGAAAAGAAAAAGGAGGTATAGTAAAGCAGAAAGATAAAAAATTGATAATTTAATGTCTGCAGTTTTCTCCTTAAAGAAGCTGCATGATCAACAGAACCAGATGCCGTTTTCCTTACCTTCTCCCCCCCTTAAAACCAATGAAAATAAAGCAAATCACCCGCAAAACAAGTGTTACGGATTGATTCAAATTAGAAGTTACATGGTGCTAGGAATGTCGTGCAAAACATTATTAAAATCACCTGGAACCTGTCTAAATTGATTTTTTTTCGCAGACAAGGGTTAAATTAACAATTGCAATAATAATAGTAATAAAGTAATAATAATAATAATAATAATAATAATAATGATGATGATGTTGATAATAATGGTTCTGAAAATTAAAAGAATATATACCAGATTTTAATAGAAGTGCATTTTCCACATAGATCCAGTATGTCCAAATACACTTCAGAATCGTGTACAAAGTGGACAGCTCAGAGTCCAAGTAGAACAAACGCATCACTCAAAATCGGGATCACTACCTTACTGTTAGTGATAGATAAACCTTAAAGTCAATGAGGGTCGAGAGACCGAGTCTAGGTTTTAATGTTCTTATCCAAGATAATGTTAGAGCAAAAGCATCACCTTATTCTTTAGTAATTTAAAACCCTAAGTGTTGGTCTGGATGGTGATCGAAACTGAGGCTTCTGCCCAGTAGAATGACACCTTACTAGACTAACCAGGTGGTGGCTTACTCCTGATAAAATTATGTCAGCTCCTCACACTTTTATGATGATTAGACATTGGGTTGTCTAAAGGTCTCTTGACAAGCCCTCGCCTCACATTGTTTACTGTGATGTTTATGATCAATATTTGAGTTATCTAAAATAAGAGTTTTCTATAAGGTTGAAAAAGAAAATGATTAAGACCTTGATGTGGAGTGTACTTTTGTATGTGTCAGAATCGTGGACACTGAAAGAGGAAGATATCAGGAGATTGGATAGTGTAGATATGTGGTTTTGGAGGAGAATGGAGAATGTAAGTTGGACCAAAAAAGTGACAAATGAGGAAGTATTGCGAAGGATTGGAGAGAAAAGGACATTGATCTCGACCATCTATAACCAGCAGAAGAAGTGGATTTGCCACGTTTTGAGACACCAGAGTCTGCTAAGGGATGTCATCGAAGGGAGATTAAACAGAAAAAGGGGGCAAGGGAAGGAAGAGAATGACGTTGTTCGATCACTGGCGAAAGAAAGAAAACAATAGAACAGAAACATATGGAGAGATCAAACGTAGGGCAGAAGATCAGGATGGATGGCATGTGTGACGCTAAACCTGCCATGCGGCAGATAACCAAGATAGATAGACATAGATAGGTCTACTGAGTACACCCAGCATCTTTTACTCCCAACTGTATGAATAGTCAAAAGTTTACATCTCAGTAGTGGATGAAAAACTTTTTGCTGTCTTAATTTACTTAAGATTAAGTTAGTTATTTACAACCTGACAATATCAAATAATAAAGGCTGTTAGCCACGTACCTGTAGTCGCCATGAACTACGGAGGTTTTGTCGGAAGATGGAAAATTCTTCGTTAACCAGTCTATGAGCTTATTCATAGTTGGGATCTCCCTTGTTTTGCTTGCCTCGTACTGCTTGGCCCATCTCGATACCTGCCTCTTCACGTACTCTCCTGACGTAAAAAGATCAAATCGAACTAACACTTAACTGCAGTCACATGAATTTTTACGCAATATAATACAATATCTCATGTGCTAAACTTTGTTTCCTGAATAAAGGTATGTGTGATTAAACACATATATGTGACTAAACAGCGCATATGGCTCCTGTATGTTGCCACCTTAAAATGCCATTACTTCCTGGTATAAATCGTTTTAACAATCCCTTGAGACGTCTTAAAGACAGAGCATTGTCTCTCAATAAACACGAACGTAAGTTCTCAAAGTACATCTTATAAAAGACCTACTTCGATTGCTTGTAAAGTTAAATAAATGAATTGTTTGGGCTTCCTGTGTATATTACTCACTCTTACACTACTGGATGACATTATAGCTCCGCTCAACTAGTCGAGGTAGGAGCCATAAAAAGGACATTACGAAAAATTGTGCAATTTCATGCTATTTTTTCTTCAGTGTTCGCGTTTTCTGGCATGTATTCAAATGAATTAGATCAATTTTTCATGTACCCAGTTGAACCAATCTCGAAGTATATCAAAGGTCACTATTGTAAAACAAGAAAGCAGCCGCAGTCATTAACACCATGGTTCAACTTGTGAAACTTGAGTAATTCTATTAATGTCTATCAGAACTTTTTACTGTGTGAACTATTCCACGTTAGATTTTGTTGTTCTAAACAGTAAATAAAATTTTCCCCAAAACTCATTCATATCATTTCTTTTTTTAATTACTTAAACTGCATGTAAAAGCCGAAGAATACTAGTTCATAACGAAGTAAAAAATTCCAAAAGCAATAACACAGATTACCTCTTTTTCCGAAGTCTCCCAGGTCAGCCTCGTCTACATCCACACTGTGAAGTTTGTAGAGAGCCTCGTTCATAGCGTGATAAATTTCCTGTACATCGTTATTAAATTGGTAACGATAAATTAACTACCAAATGAAGAGTAGTTTGAGAGAAAATCATTATGATTTCAAAATCCCACAAGCATATGGTGTAAGTTTGATTTGGAGTCAAAAGTTTAAGCCTCTCCACCGCCTCCTGGTTAGCCTAGTTGGTAAGGTGTCAGTCTATCGTGCGAGAGGCTCTGGATCAATTCCCGATCGGAAAAACACTTAAGGGTCTTAAGATAATTGAGAAGGTGCTAACTTTGTTCTAATCTCTGGAAAGGTTAGAATCTCACTTCTTCTAGGAAAAGGACGTTCAACCGTAGGCCCTCGGAGACTTCTGTGTTTATTTGTAACTGTCTGTCATGTGAAAGGTCTAAGGTAACCCTTAGTTTTAGGTTTTTCGTCCATGCAGACATTAAACAAAGTTTTGAACGCTAGCTATATCAAACGCAGGATCTTTCTTTTCTTTGATTGACCTGTTGAAGTGTTTCTTCAGATTTATGGCTTAAGAAGCCATAATCAATCAAAGCTGCATCTTGAAGGCAACTGTTTCGTTTTCATTCCTCTTTAAGTCAAAGACTGTAAACACACGACGAGTTTGAAGCCTTATAGCTTCATTGGAAAAGGCAAGCTAACTAAAGTTAATGGAAAATTCGCTTTTATCTAGATGCATTCTTTTTACACTCTCCAATTTCTTGGACAAGGTTAACTGTTTTTCAAAATCTTCAGGATTTCAGCCTTGAGGGTTTTACACTTGAGAAGCACAAAATTTGAGTAAGCACGTGGAATGGCATTTGATTTGCACTTAACTGTAAAATGTAACATTTACATGAGTTGCACATGTTTCATTGAGAAACATCAGTCGAGCAGCATTTTCATGACTTTTTGCAGTGTATGAATTTAAAGGTATTCGCCCTTTTTCAACCTCGGGAAGGTTCTTAGCATGTTTGAAGATTTTAGATATTTTACTGCCTCAATATTTACATAAAGCTTTTTGGATAATAAAAGAGTGCACTTCGATAACTCACCTTTCGTTGCCTTGGAGACATGCCAGGAAGTGAAGGATCCTTAAACATTCTGCCTTGGCAATACTCCATGACATAAAATGGTGTTCCGATGACACTACGGACCAACGGCAAGTACGATGTTATTTTTTGTTCATTTCTAAAGCTGATAAGATAAACCAAACAATATGGACCAATGTTGCCAAAGAAGAAAAGTTAAAGGGCTCTTTTACTTGTTATAAGTTGCACGCCTTTTATTCAGTCAAGCTTGAAATGAACGAAGATTAGCGAGGATTTTATCATTTAAGATAGCCCAGATTTAGATATTACGTTTCATGCACAACCATTTTCTTTTCTATTGAAAGGAGCATTAAGTATGTTTGAGAAAACACGACTTGTAAAAGATGTTTCTGGAAATGTTTTAAATTTTTGCATCAATAATGTGAATTTGGATTTTCCGCTTTTGATTCAAAAACCGATATTTTCTACCGATGTGTAAACGTTGACCGTGCAGAATTAAGGGATTGATTTTATATCAAAATACAACAAAATAATGTATGCATAACAGATACGCCGTTTGAATGGAAGTCACTCCAATGTCCTGTAATACAACAGCTCCTGCTGTATCTAATACAGCTGCTGTGCTTAATTAAAATACCACACCTAATCTGATTCATACAACGAACTTTCCATGAACCTAATTGAAGTATTAGGTACAGTGCATGATAGATGCGACGTTTGAACGGAAGTTGTTCAATGTTGTATAACCCGACATATCCTGCCGTATTTAATACATCTACCGCAAGATAGACACGCCGTCTGAACTAGGCATAAGTTTTATTTTTAGTTTTTAAGAATGTTTAAAAACATTTACCTGCTGTCTTCACACAAGGATAAGGTCTTCGGCACAGGCACCCCAGCCGACTTTAACGCTCGCATCACCCTGATTAGATAGAAATGAACAGTTCATAGTAAAATAGGTTTATGTTTATCGGTAAATAATGCAACTTTATGATAGCACACGTTTCTCTCTGGCAGACAGTGGGAGAAAAAAGGACGGATGCTTCAGAAAACATGTATCGTAAATATTCAAAATTGAAAATAAAACTTAAAACTGGAAACTTAACTGGAATATAAAACTTCAACTTCACAAGCTTCTAGCTAGAGACTATATCAATCTTTCCCTTTCTAGATGGCGCAGAATAAAAAATAAAAAAGCGTGTCCTTGTAAATCTCTTTTCAACATGATTATGCTTGAAATAAAGTCATAATATCGTTGTGCCATCAGCTAAACTCGCTTTCTTGATCCAGAAGTTGTTTTTTCCTCGAAAATTAAACGCTTAAAGAATCTCAAAATCATGAAAATGCTAAAGAATCAAGAAACAATTAAAACAACGATGAAACCATTTAGTTGTGTTATTCTATTATAATTTTCATAAGTTATAAGAACTTTTAGCATGTAAGGTTTGTTTTAATATTTTCAAGCTCTAATCTCTCTAGTACTGATCTTACAAGGAAGGAATAACAATATCCTAAGCGGTATCTTGTTGCTTCATGCAAACAAAAAGCCATAATATATAAATAAAGCAATAAATTGAAATAAATTAATAAATAAACAAATAAAGAAATGACTGATTGATTAAATGTTTACGATTTGTGAACAGAGTTGTGAACAGGCATTTGGGGTGAGAGGTACTTCCACGTTGGGAGCAAAACTTGATCTTTCAGAAGAAAACCCTGGTATTCAGATTGAAATCACAAATCTCTGCCCAAGTTCTGAGTTCTAGATTCATTCCCGGGTCTCACAGATTAATGGCGATAATTGCCCCTCCCCCAATTAAACAAAGTACATTGAAAAGTGGCGCTCAAGAAACAATAAAAATTAATAGTGATCTACCAAACCAGGCAAACCTAAGCAAAGTTTTCTCAAGGGAGAGAAATATGTTTATATATACCAGGGGGATGGTATCGTTGCTCCAACTCTAATTTAAAAACTTACACCGGGAAGAGACGCTAAACACACAGAAGACTTGCCTGTACTCTCGTTCGACTGCATGCGCAGAAGGTAGCAACTTGCCAGGCTAAAAACAAAGATGGTTTTTAGATTAGGTTCTGTAGAAAGATTTGCATTAACGGCGCCAAAGTAAACGGTTTTATTAATGAATAAACACTTAAAACAATGACCAGTAAGATCTTGTCCTTCTGGCCACAAGGTCCCGGGTTTGATCCCGGCTTTGCCGAGATTTGAATATTTGTATAACTGTCTTTATGGAACACTACACAATAAACTGAAGATTATTGACAAAAAACTGTTCCCCGGTTGAAATGGCCGCCATTTTTCAAAAACAGCTGTATCTGCACATGCGTGTTAGTTCTAAGTGCTTAGTCACTACAACGGACTCAAAGAAAACGTTGCTAGATGGAATTACCATTTAAACTTACCATTTATTATAATGAGCCTCAGTTTCAGGCAGCAATGGACAGCGGTTTCAGTTGTATTGGGCTTTATGGGCACAGCATAGCTAACAGTTACTAGAGCTCGGTTTTCCACAAGAGATTATTAAAAACAATAAAAGCGTATGTGTATGGGATGTCGCTTGAAAGATAACTATTGATACCAAAGTTATGCTAGTTCTGATTATTCTTGGTTTGGCTGTGAGATTAAAAACTGGCCGCTCTGTTTTTTAACACGCACTGCACAACCGGTGCACTATCTATTACCAATGTTTTTAAATATACCACAAGCATTTGGTTCCTGAAGCTTTCAACTATTGACAAATAATCAAGTTGCTACACTATATTGTCAGGATAACAACTAGTACTGGAATACAATGCGGGTTCTGACTGATTGGTCGACAAACACTGCGCTGTTAGAGTTTAGACGATGGTTGACATAAGAGGGTCTCTTTTTTCTCGTTTTCTTTGTTTTTAACATTCGAGTTTATAATTTAAAAACGATAGTAATGAAATTCACATTTTTATACCTAAAAAGAGAAACGAAAGATTTTAAATCCGAAATCTTTGTTAGTTTCTGATACTTTTTTTATTATTTGAAACAAACAGATTCGATACTTAAACAACGTTTTGTGAAAACTAAGCTTGGACCGTTCAACTTTTTCTCGTGGCATAGTCTTAACTCACTATCATTTCACCATGTGAAACGTTCTTTACGCTCATGAGCGCAATGAGCAACTTTCTCTAGCGGGTCACGTGACCATTGACAGGCACGCAGGGGCAGGTGGGTAAGATAATTTGTCAGCCAAAATGAGGGCTCAGTCAAACATTGCAAGATTTAGATTCAGATTTTATTTTAACTCGAATATTTACAAATTTTACATTAGAATTAGATAAATACAGTAAGGATACTAAGCAATAAATACAGCACAAATTGGAAAAAATGATAATAAATAAAACATATAAATACAAATATGAATGTCTCAATAGCACAAATGAAGTGACAATTTTTAAAAATAAAACGACTCTTTTAATGCAATGGGACATGTTTCGATGTTACTTAACATCATCTTTAGCCATATGAATTAATGTTACAAAGCGAGTGAATATATACTGATACTATTTTAAAAAAATTCGGTTACTAACGAACAAAGTTTGAAAAAGAAAGGAAAAACCATAAAACCATGAAACCCATAGGCATTTTTCCACACGCGTAAATGAGCATTTATTCCGGGATAAAAAATCGTATATTTTCAAACATCTCACCAATTCAAAGAACTGTAAAGACAAATGCGATTTATCCTGTTTTAAAATATTGGATTTTGTTATCTTAACTTTTACTTTCTCCTTTCAACTTGTCATTTTATTAGCTACCTTGTTATTTTTATGTTTATATCTTTCAACTTGTTATCATCCAATTAGTTACTTTAAATTTTGTTCGTTAGTAATTGAATTTTCGTAAAATAGTATCAGTATATATTCACTCGCTTTGTAACATTAATTCATATGCCTGAAGATGATGTTAAGTAACATCGAAACATGTCCCATTGCATTAAAAGAGTAGCGTTATTTTACAAATATAACTAAATAAAAACATACTAAGTTGTGGTCACCCAAACAGCTTTGAGGCTAACCAAGAACATGACCAAGAAAGACTACCATTAAAAAAATGGCAGTAAAATTTAATCATAGAAAATTAACGTGTGAATTATCAGCAGCAATAATAACAGTGAGTTTCAATGTAATAGTGTTTAAGTCAGTATTTGACTACTTTCATGAAATATACATAGTATCATTGAAAGTCGACATTTTTAAGCGTTCTAAACCCATTTTGATGTTGATAGCACTTAAGAAGCCTCTTTGCGGTTGTTAGGCAAATTCAAGACCCGCTCACTCACTAGCGACCACGGTTTTTTATCTTGTTATTATGGATTTCTTTACATTTCGACTCACGCAGGGAAAATTCCATCATTACCAAACTATTTTAGAACAAATATCTTGAATCCTATAATTGAAATTAATGAAGCTAAAAACAATCACATTTAAGTGTGCAGCAATTTTTCTTGTCACTAAAGCCAACATTTTTATCGCCAAAAAGAGTGTTAAAAAGATTTAATATTGAAAGGGATTTAAACTTATGACTCTTGTATTATCAATACAGGTGCAACTCTTTAACCAAAAAAACTAACAAGGCCATAATTGTTGGCGGGAGGTCAATGAAATGGAATCTATTTGTTTGGTAAAGAATGAAGAATTCAAAAAATTGTCAAAACAGACCTTAAGTTGAAGCAAATGCAAGACAAATGACTTACCGGTTTTTTCCTCAAGACAAGACGAGCATCGCCATATTCAACATAGTAAGTTGGGTTTGACTGACCGTGCTTAAATTGTCGAATAGTTGGTGGACCTTAGTAGAATAATAATACGAAATAAATAACGAAAGGAAAAGACATAACACTATGCATAAACGTTTAAGTTAAATGTTATAGTATGCTAAATGGTTCAGCCTTGAATATCACTTTAGATAAAAACACTGTAAACCAATCGCATATAGTGAAGTTCATAGTCTTAAATTTTAAACCTAGAATTTACATCCAGGATGCTGCCAATTAAATCGAACAAGTTGTTGGAAAAAAGGTTAAGAGTGTCCTAAAATTTACCATGGTAAATCCAAAAGCCAGGGCGTAAAATCCGAATTGATCTCGGATTAAATTATGTCTATTATTCTTTATCTCGTTTTTAGCGAGTGGAGAATCTACGCGCATCGGGATAGGTGAAACAAAAAATGTGTAATAATAAAAATTGTAACTAGAGAAAAAAGTATATCAATAGAAAGTCATTTCAAACAACAATATCACTGTTCTACTAATTGATTAAAAGTCGCTGAGATATACTGAGCCAATTCTCAGTCGTTCGTGGTTTTAACCAATCATGTTTGGCGTATGAATTAAGCCGAGGTAGTTAGGGTCACTCCTCGAACATCCATAGGAAACCTCTCACCCAAACCGAGATAAGCCGATTAACTAGTCGTTTGTTGTTTTAGCCAATCATTTTTCTCTTATGAAGCCGAGGGAGTTCGAATCACTCCACGAGCATCAACAGGATACCTTTGAGATGATAGAAGGTCAAATACAAACTTGCGTTACATTTTAAATTCTTAAATCCTAAAATAAAGTTTGTTTTGAGTACAATGTGAATTCATAGCATCTTTACTATAAAATGCTTAACTCTCTTTACAGTATGACAAACTCTTAACAATAGTATCAGAGCACGGTTTAGTCTTTTCTATTTGTTGATTGTATCAACCAAAAGTATCGACCATATCAATCCTAGCAAATGTTTACAAAATAACTATTTAAGTGCGTCAGCAAGTAAGTGAATCGTGTGGTTTAAACAAATTTAGGTTAAAAACTTGACCATCGCCGTTGGGAAAGCACAAAACCGACGTTAGAGGAAGATCGGTGTAGAAGAACATTTTCAGTTTAATACTACTGAAGTTTGCCGACGATTTGATACAACTTAATTGTAGATAAATGAAAGCTTAAACATTATCATTGGCATCAGTAGTGTAAGCGGCTTACACAACTTACGGCAATGATTAAAAACATTTGGATAGTTTAAAGTATGCACTGTTATAGGTTCGTAAATTAATTTGGTAAATTGATTTGATAAATGGATAACACATTTCAACTTTTTCTTTATTCAATATAACAATTTCGAATTCTTAATTTCTGTTGATTAAAAGACTGCAGATTCATTTCATATAGTATTATCCTTGTTTTGCTGTTATATTCAAAAATACTAGCGAGAGAGAGGGAGAGAGAGCGAGAAGTCACACCTCCAACAATCAACACAGTTGTAAATAGTGTAAAACTACTTTGGCATTTAGGAATATTTAACTTCAAACTGTGGCTAAGACTGTACAAACTGAACCCGTTGTTGTAGTCAGTAGTAATTTGAAATTCGAAAATGGCCTTATATCGCTGAATGGGCTCATATTTTTGCCACAAAGATTGTCAAATATTGAATGGCAGCCAATTTCTTTCTCTTAAAGCAGTCAGACTCGGTCACTAACTATTGGCAAGGGTACTGTAATAATTCGTTGTGCAACTTTGTGACGCCCGACACTAGACGGCTTTCTCCTCTTGCTTTGACACTAACACGAACCAATCGTCAGTCAACTTATCCATCAATCAGTTCTTTCACTGCACAGAGAAGAAACTAATTTTCTATGGAGTTGTACCGTTTCTATTTTTTGGAACCTTGAGAGTTCGAATCTGTCACGTAGTACTCCACATAATGACTGACTGTCTTTAACTTAAAAGCTAATTGGCTTCAAAAGCTAATTTTAAAATCTTTTAAAAGATACATGATATTCATTATTACAAACTACCTTTTTCTTACTGACATGAAATGTTTTCAATCTAAAATTGTCTTTAAAGCTCGTCATCCCCAGACATGCACGTCGTTTGGTGGCTACATTATTATTCAATCTTAAATATATAAATTTTATGTCAATTACAACACAACACTGTTGTCAAAATGTCAATTTGAGAGTCAGCTATTTCACAAAAATCGATTGAAAAGATAAGAATAAACATGAAACACAATCGTTACATACTTTGTTGTTATGTACATTTTTTAGCTCATTCATGCGTGCGCATGCGCAAGCAATGAATAAGTATCGTAGGGGTGAAATGTCGACGGAAGTGGTTGTAGACCGAAATTTGTGGACGGAATTGTGGACCGTAGACGAAAGTGAAAGTGTCCTGCGAGCGTGGCTCCATGGTAGAACTTTTGACTTTCGTGTGCACGGACCTAGTTCGAGGCCCG
>JANCMA020061339.1:0-15876 GCA_024336925.2 Zoanthus solanderi | reverse complement strand
TAAGACCACTGTCCTGGTAGTAAGACCACTGTCCTGGTAGTAAGACCACTGTCCTGGTAGTAAGACCACTGTCCTGGTAGTAAGACCACTGTCCTGGCAGTAACACAAGGGACAAGGTTTAGGTTTTGATGAATACAGAATTTGTCCAAACTTCTCTATCGACTTCACCAGCTCAATTTGTGTACATATTGCCATTGCAACTGCTGACAACACTCAATCAAAGTAATTGAAAATTGTATACTTTTAAGTTGCCTAAATGAACTTACTAAAATGACCTGCTCAAAGCCATGCAGACATGGATTCATAGCTCCATTCGTAAAAGAACCTGCTGATGCCTGAATGTGTTCTTTTATGACTGGGCTTATAAATTGTGCATTTAAAAGCAAAAATGGTTCATTTTATCAGAAAGATTAATGAAAGAAAACAGTGACTCTTTGTGCTGCTTTGTACAAACATTACTATCTTAATTAAACTAACCATCCAAAACTTTCCATACAATTTATGAGCCTTTAGTGAAAAAAATGAATATATTTTTATTAACACATTATAAAATCCAAAATGAAGTTCTTCCATAACTTGAGTAGACTTCTGCGTTGTTTTAATGTGATGAAGTTGGCACAGTTTAATTTACAGGGCTGAACTTGCCACCTAAGTGGCCAATGCTACCAAAAAATGAGTGCTGGCAACTAGCTTTTTAGAACTTGTGGCCAGCTGGCTACTAAAAGATTGTTTGGAACCTTTGCAACTAATTAATTAAATTAATTGTTTCTAATAAAACGATAAACAATGTGATGAACAAAATGAAGCTTATCTGCTTTCTTGGGCAAACAAATCAAGAAACAAATGGAATTATTTTTGCACACACAGCTACAAATGCAGAGGTACTGTAGTATAATGATCGCCATGTTTAAGTCGCAATCTTCAGCAGATGTACACACAAATACTTGTAGACACTGGTATAGAGGCATGTGAACGGCCTTGTTCTTGTGGCGTGTTATTTGTATTGTTTTTGTGTGGTTGTTAAAAGGTTTTACAGTATATATTGAAAAAATAATGACCCAGCAAAGGCAGGGGTTTATTTTAGATTGTGCTGTATCTTGGTCAAAGACTTAAGAGTATATGGAAAATTTGAAAAAAAGGGTTAATTTCAAACCCTACTTTACTCAGACTAACTCTTTCATCATGTATTTACGACATTTCCAGTCACGCTAACGAAGGGCTAATTTGCTCTTACATTGCTTATGGCCATGATTAATACTAAAATCAATTTCAACTTTAAGTTGTCGAAATTGCATGTCAACTCACCACGCCATTTGCATTTTGTTCCTGCCCGAGAAGCTTTGCCTAGAAAGGAAAAAGACAGGAGAGTCCGACACTGAAAGAGTTACTTGTCCATGGCAAACACCACGAGACCAATTGACTATACATGTACATACCTTATTTATTCGATTTAGCGCCCAACCTCAAATTAGCGCCCAGCCTCGAATAAGCGCCCGCCCCCTTCCCCCAAAAAAAGCTAATAAAAATAAAAAAAAAAGAAATTCGAGATTCATAAGAAGTGTACAAGAGTTAGAGATGAGTTGATTATTCATTTCCTCAGTGGTTCACAATGGGTAATACCGTCGGACATCGAGGATACACGATAAGAATGAAATTGATTATCCTGAGTGAAGTGTGAAGATCATTAAACCGTTTTCATTATGTTCACGTAAAATAAAGTTCCTACTTGCTGAAAATTGTGAAAAGTTAATTAGCGCCCAGCCTCGAATTAGCGTCCACCTCAAATAAGGGCCCACCCAAAAAAGCAAAAAATTTAATTAGCATCCAGGGCGCTTATTCGAATAAATACGGAATGAGACTGCTCATACGCATTAACATTTTGTGAAATTTAGCTGCAAGTATTTCATTGCTTTAGTTTGCATATTTTTGACCTCCTCTCTGGCAAAAAATGACTCATTTTTACACTTTAGACAGATATAAACAGTTTGATAAATAACAACTGCTTTCACAATGGTTAAATAATTTTGCATTAAAAACATGATGGTACAAACTCAGTATGTATTCAATAATTATTGTTTTACACAGGTCTCAGAGATTCATTGATGGATGATTGGTAACTTGCTATGGCCCAGTTGTGGCTTCATAGCTCAGGTGGTTAGATTACTGCAACTGTATCGCAGCTAGGTAACGTGTTAAAATCCTGATGAAGTCTGAAAAGTCTTTTTGAGGCTTTTCTTTCGGAATAGCTTAAACTGTATAGATTACATAACTGCGACGACCATCCATAATGTCATTCAAACAGTTAAAAATGAGTAAATTCAAACTTCAGTTTTACAAAGTAGTTAAATTTTACACCGTAGTGAATTGAGATTTTTTTTAAAAAAAACTGATGTTTTGTTCACATTCACTCCGACAAAGGACTACAGTCCGAAATGTCACCGAGTTTTTTAAAAAATTTTTCTTAATTCACTATGGTGTAAAATTTAACTACTTGTAATTAACTGTTTCTATAGAAACACCGACGCAGCATTCCATTTATGAAAATTCAAATTCAGATCAAATGTTAAAAATAGTACTTAGCGGTATAATAGTAGTATTAGATTTGTCAGTGGCTCCCAAATTATTTATTTGAATAATGAATCAGCTTTCCATACAGTGACAAATCAAACTTTACTCAAACTCGTCCAATAATCATTTAATATTTAAACAGCAGTGGTTGTTAAAATACAGTATTAGGTAAACAGAGAATACCCCAGTGCTGTAAGGTTAAAAGATCATTATTATCATTACTTTTTAGAGTTTTTGTTATCAATATCTTTATCGTTATTATTAGTATCAGTATTACTACGCCACCATACAGTAAATGGTTACCACAAAAAAATCTTTAAAGGTAAACAAATTGTGTTAAGTTAAGAATAAATAAATATATTTTATATCGATTTCTAGGATTTAGAATCTTAAATTTAAAGAAGACGTTTCGACCAAAACCATTGGTCTTCATCAGTGAAGCTGGTCACACGGCAGTTCGCTGTCATGTGAAACAAACGTCGAGGAATGGAGCTAGGGCCCAGTCCCAAGTGCGTGACAGCAAGAACCAGAGCCCCCCTTTCTTGCTTCCTCTATCCCCCTTCTTTGCCAATCTTGTTCTAAGATTTTCAAAATTTTATTGACGAAGAAAAGAATATATTACAATATATATTAATCTGCAAATAGCTATGGCTAATCAAGGTAGATTAAATAATTAAAATAATAATAAAGTATTACATTATTATCATATGAACAAGATTACAATTATAACCAAAATACAATTATATATGTACACTAAGTACATGTGAGACATTCAGACGGATATAATTTACTGGAATATTTTAGTTAAAGATAAACTTGGAGATTTCAACATGATAACCATTTAATTTAAGGTTGTTGAATAATATTGTTTTAAGTTGATTTATCAAGGATCTTTACTCCTTTTGAATAGAAGGGCACCTATCTCAAATTTGTTAAATAACCTTGTACAGCAGTAACACATTATCTGCAATGAATATATGTGCTTATTATACCTCTGCCGAGTAATAATGTCTTGTCAATATCACTTCCGGAAGTAAACGCACCAAATTTGGAGCATGAGAGAATCACACTTCCAGTACCAACAAAGGGATCATAGACCCAACTCCCAGGCTGCACCTGGCAAGGGACAAAACATAGAAAGAACTTTATTGTAACAAGATTTGGCAAAGACTGTAAAATAATTTGGATAGTATGTGCATTTTGATTGGTCAATAACTGTCTTTATATAGCACTATGAAGCACATAAATGACGCAAGTGGTTATGATGGCTGTCTCCAAGTTATAAGAATTTACAGTTTCATAATCATCATCATCAATCCAATTTTGATCCTGGTTTATTCCCGTAAATGAGGGTAGCCAAATTTACCCCACTCAAACAGCAATCTCTCCAATGCCCACTCTCCATCTCGCTCTATCCAAGGCACCTCCTTCTCCAAACCAAAACTCTTGCTCTCCTTCTCCACTTGCATCTTCCAAGTCTTCTTCAGTCGTCCTCGCTTCCTCTTGCCCTTTACTTCAAACTCCAACACTTTTCTCAAGACATGCCCATCATCCCTCCTCAACACATGTCCGTACCATCTCACTCCATTTGCCTTTACCATCTGAACCATTGTTTCCTTCAATCCCAACATCTCCATCTGTAGGTCCTCTGTCCTCTTTTTCTCCATCAGCTTCACATCACACATTGCTCTCACCATTGCTCTCTCGGTCCTTCTCAAAATTGCCATTTCATAAAACAAACAATTATGCGATCGTATATTGTCTTTCTCTTTGTTAAGTTGAAAAATAAAAGTTTAATCTATAAAAGAAATAAAACATGTTCTTACTGTGCTTTCATAGCCTTGTGAAAACCTTGGCAAAGATTTTGAGAATTCTCGAGCAAGTAAAAACCCTCGACTATGGCTCAAGTTTTCACTGATCTGCTCTCAAATTCTCCCAAACATTTGCCTCGGTTTTCACTAGACTATGAAGGATGAAGAACATGTTTTATTTCATAAAATTAATGGTACCAAAAAGATAAATTCCTCTCGAGTGTAGAGCCTCATTGGAGTTGAATCTTTTACGAGCCAGATCGAGCTGGTTTCTGTAGTGTTAAGCAAATGAGGCTCTTTGACTTCCCCTGGACAGGGCCCTAATCCACAGTAGTTTAGCTCTTAGCAGACGCGGCTACACATTTACTGTACCACTTTGGATAGCTGGAAAAGTTAGCTTTGGTGGATTAGAAGGTCCCAAAGATGTTCACATCTCGGCAGATAGAGCCAGGGATTGAACTTGGGACCTTGTGGGTGGAAGGCAAAGATCTTACCAACTACGCCAACCACCTCTCGTTGGTGCTTATGATTATCTCCAAATTCTAAAGTACTAAACAGATGAGATAGGATGTAAAACTGTGGAAAGCAAACTGACACTTTCAATTTTTTTATAAAATTATGAAGTGAAAAAAACGAAAGAGATTGAAAATCACATAACTCTTCGAAGTAATAAACTTAAAAAAGAATAAGAATAAGTGGCAAGCCATTGAAGGTTAGAATCTCTAGATACAAATTGCCTCTAGTCCTCAGCAATGCAACACTGTCAACATAAACTCTTTTAATGGAAAACTGTAGTAAACTTGTATGAACGATCACTTTGTTATGTAGCCCTGTTAATGCAAGTAAAAATAAAACTGAAAAAGAAATAAATATATAAACAAATGAGAGTTTTTAACTACCCTTGGATGGGACACTAGTCTTTTCGGTTTCAAAATAATATTTGCAATAGAGCAAGGCATTATTGGTTATTTTTTGCATAGTTCCAAATAACCACACTTTCATTTATGGGGTTTGTCTGTATCATTCTGAAATTTAGCTCATCTTGCATTCAAAAACCAGAAAAAGGATTTTTGATGGTATTCATTATTAACTTTTTAGAGATCCTTCTGGATTCTGGTTTCCTTTTATTGGATTGAAAATTTCCAGATGAAGTGGTAACTGGGTTCCACCAACTGAAACTCTGGATTTTAACTAATGATTCTAAAATCAGTTCAAAGCCAAGGATTTTAGATTATCTTACATAAGGTAAGAGAGAAAAGCTCTGTAATTGTACCAAGTGCTTCTGATTAGCTTGCAAACTGTGTAAGAACTCTTTACCAAACCCTGATTTGCCATGATGAAAGCCAACTGTGCATCCATTGATGTATTTCCAATGAATTTTCTTGTCTTCAAAGAAAACTCCTTAATAAGATATCTTTGACCACTGCAAATCTACAATAATAGAAAATTACAAAAAAAAAACGAACTTAAACAAAAATCATATATGGAATGAAAGGACACAAAAGCGTTGAAGACAGATTAAGGTAGTGGAAGAAGACATGAGGAAGTTAAACATCACAGAAGCTATGGCAGAGGATAGACAACAGTGGAAGCAACTCATATCATATTTGACCCCAGGAGTGGGAAATTAGGAATGTTAAATGAAGATCGATGATGATGATGATGATCGACAAAGAAAAAATATTCCAAACTAAAACTTTCAGTATCATTTTTTTATTTGGATATGCTAACAGAAGGTAACTCACCATTCTACCGAGATACATTCTGACTGGTTCGTCTTTTGTGCAATTAGAGTCTTCACCATAGTCTAAGAGTAGGACAAATGTGTTTTCTGGGTTTTTTAAGTCCACTTTCCCTTTCATTGGAAGAAATGCCAGTTGCTGCAAGGTTTGAAAAAATAAGACACTGTTAGTAGTAATACTGAAACCATCATTTCACAATTACAAATATTCTGTACCTACTGTCATTATTAATATTAATGAGAAATAGTTGATTATAATTATTGTTTGTAAATATTGAAGTACAGTGATGGATTAATGAGCAAAAGGAAAAAGACTGCTTCTTTATCATAACTATTATACTGACAAGTCAAATTGTACCTCAATCAGCTCCTTTTGCCTTTCCATGGGTAACTTCTTGTTAAAAGCCTGAACAGCCATCTTGAAGGAAGTATTAGCTGTGCAATATTGACTCTGCAAATATAAATGCAAAATAACGAGAAAACTGTTTGTGTTGCGGCAAACATTATTAATTTTTTTTTAATTTAATAACAGTTATTCTCACAGCTATCAACATCATTACAATTATTTCCCTTAAAATATAAAGTGTTCATATGTGGAATGTTATTAAAAGAGATAATTTGTAAGAAATAAGAGCAAAGGGGCGTCATGATCATAAAATGAGTGGCAACCAATGCACCAGTCAATTGAAACCCCAAACCCTGGCCCCCACCCAAAGGCAGGGTCTAAGTTCAGGCAATAGCTCAAATAGTGCCGAGCTTCAGAAATTTAAATCTCCCTGAATGTGCAACTTAAACAGTAGTTAAATTTGCCTCAAAACATTTCATCTTAGCTTTAATTGGTTAGAAAATTGGTTAGAATAAAATATTCAACCGGTGTTACAAGGTGGATATTAAATACCAAGCAATGTAAAATCATGAGAGTTTACCATCTTTTCAAATGGCAGCTGTTTCACAGATTCCTCAAGATCAGCAATGGTTTTGCCTTGGCCCCACAATTCCAACATAGACCTAACATGGAAAAAATGTTGTTACTGTAGATCATAAAAATAGCACAATTAATACTTTAACAGTTTATTTTACTATTAAACTTTTGTTTAATTTTATGAACCTAGAATTGCCTAGACTGATATGGTATGACTGGCATTGCTGTTGCTGTAAATCAGTTATTATTTTGAACTAAAATAGAAAACTAACTAGCGGCAAACTAGTTTAAGCTGCGTCGGTGTTTCTAAAGAAACAATTTAGTAATAAAAATGTAAATACTACACGGTAAAAAAGAGAGAATACTTACACTGACGTTTCTTTCGGACGTTAGTCCTTTAAAGTAAATTTACTCCGACAAAGGATTAACATCCGAAATGTCAGTAAGTATTCTTTCTTTTTTACGGTGTAGAATTTACATTTTTATCACAGTAATTATAATAATAATAATAGTAACTATATTATTTTGAACTCTTAAATTGTTTTACATGGGTGTAATCCTTAGGATTTATTAACTTATTAATAAATTTAGAGAAACGTAGCTGCAGAATACCAACAACCTCTCCTTGAACAGGTTAGTAAAAAATAACCCAAACATTATTGACCTGTTGGTTGGCATCACCAAGAACCAGAAATAATTTTAAAATTCGTCTGGGAAAACGTCTGGCAAGCACACAAAAAATAATTGATTATTATAATGAATAATGACTTACTATAATGAATAATGACTTATTATTATGAATAATGACTTGGAATTGACAGCAAATTCAAAGGAAGAAGTGACTGACATGTTTAACAGATGGAAGGAAGGGATGGAACAGAGGGGACTGAAAATAAATACGGAAAAGACAAAATCAATGGTGACTGGAAATATGGCTAGAGAGAGGATTCAGCAAGGAAGATGGTCATTGTAGATGCTGTGGAAGAGGAGTGGGTGCAAGCTCTGTTCTTTGTGCTGAATGTAATAAAATTAATGGTGTCGCAAATGATGCTCAGGTCTGAGAAATCTCCGAGGGGTGCAAACTTTGTTTGTCCAAGATGGGCGAGAGAGGGGGATTAGATTGATTTTACAAAACTTTAAAAGTCTTTCGTTTCAAAGATGACAATAATAATTATAATTATAGAAATATTTATAATGATTGATAATTTCATTACTACTAAAAATTTACAATAAATATATATGGCTTATTTGATTATTAATAAAAGAAGTTATTTTAATTTACAATAGAGATTTTTCAGCTTACTTGATTAACAATGATCTTGATGCAATCTTTCTAGCACAGTTTTCACTTGGAAGATCAAGAACCAGGAATGGATTCTGAAACAATTAAAAAGAAAAAATAAAACAAGCTGAATTTATGCATAGTCATTTCTCTGGTTTCTGTAATGTTACTGTTACTGTAATGTTGACTCCCCATTACAAAAAACTAATCTATTGCAAGTTAGCTTTCAGTAGTTATAGACACAGGTACATGTTGTAGTTCACGTCTAATATGATTTTGAACTGGTTAGATCTTTCTTAAACCAGTACAATTTCTCTTGCACTGGTACAAGTTGTCTTAAACTGCTACAGTCCGACATTCTAAAAGGGATTTTATTTTGGGGAGTCATAAATAAAACTGGGGCTTGGTTTTTTAGGGGGTATTAAAAGAACAGAATATTTTAAATAACCTTCACCTTCTCACTCACCCACCAACCACTACCCCACTCAACCACCCACTAGTACTACTTTCTTCTTACCTCAGTCTTCTTTTTTTTCTTCTATTTTTTTCTACTATATTTTTTTTCCTTTTATTTTCTTCCTGTTTTTACCATCTTATACTTAATAAACACTTTTTTTTCTTTTTTTCTTTTTTAATTTGGAACACACCAGGATTTGAACTACTGACTTTTGGATTTGTTTGTATCTGTAGTCCTACTTCATCTCCACTTGACCATTATGAGAAAAATAAACTGGTTTGAAAAAAACAAACTGGTTTGTGCCAATTCAAGACAACTTGTACTAGTGCAAGAAATGTTGCACTGGATTGAACCTGAACTACAACATACAAAAATTATCAATCTCATAAGAATGGAATGCTGAGTCAGCTTTGGTGGAAAAAAGATTATGTTCACTTCTTTTCAGATAAACTTAAATCAGCCTTCCATCCTTCTGAGGTAAAAATAAATGAGAACCAGTATCTGCTAGGAGCTACTGACAGCTGTAACTTGTGATGGATTAGTGTCCTGTCCAGGGACAGCTAACCTGTGATGGATTACTTTAGTGTCTTGTCCAGGGGGAGCTAACCTGTGATGGATTAGTGTCTTGTCCAGGGGGAGCTAACCTGTGATGGATTAGTGTCTTGACCAGGGGGAGCTAACCTGTGATGGATTTGTGTCCTGTCCAGGGGGAACTAATCTGTGATGGTTTAGTGTCCTGTCCAGGGGGAACTAACATGTGATGGACTACTGTCCCTTCCACTGAGAGTTGAAGATAAGCACCAGCTCCAATGAGCCACTAGGCTCAGAAAAAGATTTAGCTTAGGTTTGTATGTCAAATACTGTCAGCGAGCAATCATCACAATGAAATTTCAAACACCAGATAAAAACCAGGAAAAAGTTGATCAAGTGATCAACATGTCTTGCCATTCACAATACAAACAAGAGGCTCATTAAGCCTTTACTCGTGGTATGCGTGGGACTGGGGACAAATCCCAAATATGGCAGTCACTGGATCGAATTGCTAATCGCGACATGAAAAAAAAAAGAAAAAAGAAAAAGAAATGGAACCCAAACGTTGACTCGTGGTACCATGAGTAATAAATATTGATGTTTTAGGTGAAGAAATTTTTGAAATAAATATTACATAAAAATGTATGTCTGTTTAATCTTGGACTGTATAATTTATTAAATAATTATTTTCAAACAAATTAAAGTAATTTTAATGTCTTTGTAAATCTTATCATGATAAGTCTCTGTTGCTCTTTAACCTCAACTGCAGAACGGGAAATAACTTCAAAATTCAATGTTCGGAAATATTTCAGAGCAAAATAAAATTGGAATGTTTTGAAATTTTCAATATTGTTCAGAAAGTTTTAGTTTAGTGTGATTAAATTCTGACAAAGACTTGCAGTAAATCACTCTACTTGCAATTATAATATCATAATAGTAAAACACAAATGTAAAATTCTGAATTTCGCAGTACTTATAGTGAATAATTTATTTAAAATTATGGTAACTATGAAGCAACTTTCAACTGAAAAGCTGGAAAATTATACACACAATAAATTTCTGTGATTACAAATTTTAAAGGTTTTGACACAATCATGGTTTAGATTTAAAAAAGATGGTGTTTTTATCAAAGCTATACAACCTTAAGCTCACAGATTTAAAACTAAACATCTTTTCAATGTTTTAACTTACAGATAGCACTTACTGTGCTAAGAACCAACCCAATCATTTACAAAAATAAATTTATTTTCCACAAAATTTGTCCAGACAAAGTTTCTGATTATTTCAGCATTTAGTCAGAAAAATTGAAATTTGGTCAGAAAGCTGCCAACTTCTGTATCATAGAAGAAACATGGGTATTGACAAGCAGACTGTTGGATGTTCTATGCAGATATGATCACAGGATGCTGAGATACATGGCAGAAGTGAGGTGGTAAGATGGGTGGTCAAGCAGTGAGGTGGTAAGACGGGTGGTCAAGCAGTGAGGAGGTAAGATGGGTGGTCAAGCAGTGAGGTGGTAAGATGGGTGGTCAAGCAGTGAGGTGGTAAGATGGGTGGTCAAGCAGTGAGGTGGCAGAGATATGTGGATTTGAAAACCTTTCTGTTAAGTTAAAGCAAAAACAACTGAGATGATTTGGACATGTAAAAAAGGCAGATAGGGTGTGTTGGGTGTGGTGGGGGAGGTGAGAGTTGGGGGGCGACAGCTGGTGGGAAGGCCTAGGAAATAGTGGAATGATTGTGTGGAGGATATGAACTTGTTGGGAGTGGAGGAGCATGTGACACAGGATTGACTGATGTGGAGCCTGGGCAGTTATCACCTGTCAACCCAATCCTAGATGGGAAAATACTGACTTTAAATGATAATGATGATAGTAATAAGATAAGTATATTAAATCATTAAGAAGACAGTTAAAAAAGTTTGTGTTCAACAACTATCTTCCCCAAATCTTTTTTTTTCTTTTACGTGCAAAATCAAGTATCTAAAATATTTGTTCAAGCAAACAGACTTTTGGAATATTATTTTATGGAAAACCTTAATGCACTAGTTAGCCATATGTAACCCCCAGGCACCCCAATCTCATCAACCGGACTCGTATCCATAGGGATGGAGTTGTTCCTATAATTTGTCTCCAACTCCCTAACCGTGGAGTTTGTGTAGGGACTTGGGACTGATATGAATTAAACGCTTTGGTCAACAACTATCACCCATTAATATGGAAACCTTCTTAGGGGTGCAAGACATTGCTAGCTGCTTTTTCTGAAGTTTTTCTTCTGGGATCTGTGTAGGTAAGACAAACTATCACTTATACACTTTACATTTACTTATTGTTTTGAGATTTTACTTTTTTCACAAGCAAAGAAGTTATATTGGTCATACTGTAAAGAGTTTTGGAAACCCTTACCCCACAAGGTGGGACTTTGGCCTCATGGGGTGGGGGAATTTTCCCTTTATGGCATCACTGAAAATACATGTCCCCAGCTTTTCCCAAGGTGGGGGAGTGGGGATGACACTTGACTAGTGCATAATTAATACTTTCATCATCATCCAATTTTGATCCAGGTTTATCCTCATAAATGGGGGTGGCTGGATTTACCCCACTCTAACAGTAATCTCTCCAACTGCCACTCTCCAGCTCACTCAATTTAAGGCATCCTCCATCTCCAAACCAACACTCTTGCTCTCCTTCTCTACTTGTATCTTCCCTATTATAATTAATACTTTAATTATAATAATTATGATTTTAGCAAGTACCTCTTTTCTTTGATTCTTCAAACATGAATCAGTTTCAATCCCAAATAGTAGTGAGACCGAAGCAAGCTCCTGTATCAAAAAATGTCCTGATTAGCAACAAAGTAAATTTATTTGTTTTTTGGTACAAAAATGCAACATTTAAAGTACTGTGCTGATCAAAGATTAAAAATGTAACACATAAAATATAACTGTTTACTTAAATTGTGACCCGAACTATATCATGTGATATTAAATATTTTATTAACTCTGTTTATCAGTTAATTATTAATATCAATTTTGAAAACAATTCCAACTTCAACTTCAACTTTTAATTACACTCTTTGGACAATCAATAATAAGGCAGGATACATGGCAACAGTCTATCAGAATGGTTTTCATTACATTGGTTTGAGTTTACATATAAATTATTTTGTATTTCCAGAAATTGTGTCAAAGTTTACACTTCTCATTCAAGCTTGAAGAATTGATTTATACAGTAGGTGTGAGTGGGCATGGGCTCAGAAAGTTTGACACACAAGTCTTCCAGAGATCATGCCAGCTCTCCAGGTTTTGAATTGAGACTCCCAATTTTGGGGCTCAACTCCCGCTCTTTTGCTTTTAACTGAGAATCAGACAAAGCATGTTTTTAGTTGAGGCTAAAAAAAAAGTTACAAAAACGTGCCCTTTAAATGTGCAAGCCCAGGTGGTTTTTCAAAGATTTGTTTTTTGAGGCAGAAAATATTAACATCTTGAACAAAACTCTTACACTTACAAATATTAGTGTTTATTTTTCAGAGCCTTCAATTCAATTTTATTTAAGAAAGAAAAAAATCAATTTCACAATATCATGCACCCGCATGTAGCTAATATATAGCTATTCTAGGCGGGGTTGTGTGTAAAATACTTCATGCATTAATTACAATTCCAGAACAGTTATTCTATGTCTATAACAAGTATAAAGTCTTAAAGATTAACACTATTTACAAGGTTGTGGTCAGATTAATAGACAACTTGATATTCAACTTAGTTCAATTTTCATACACGTTTAAAAATAGAAAGGGAAGTAGATAAAGGATAACTTATAATTAAGAGCTGAAAAGTTTTGTTAGTTCAGGATAATATCCATTTGTTTTTTTTTAGATTTTCAAGTAAAAGATTAAATTTTATTTTCAAAAGAGTTTTTTGGCATATCTCTAACGTGAGCTGGAATTTGGTTCCATACTTTTTCACCCATCCAAGAGAAGGAGTTTTTCTGTAGATTAAGTCTGGAGTGTTTTACATAAAAGTCATTTCTAGACGAAGATTTAGTTTTATACTTGTGGATAACTTTTGAAAGATGAAAAAGTTTGCAGATATTAAAGGTGCAGTCTTGTTGGCAATGTCATACATATGGTAAGTTGTGTTAAGGAGTCAATGTATAGTAATGGCATAGGTAGTATACCTGTTTCAACAAAAAGTGGCACAGCACTTTGTGTTTGTTTTAGATTGAAAATCATTCTCAGACCTCTTTTACCTATCCTTAACTGGTTTTGTTGCTTGACCACAAATAGTTATTCCTTATAGCAATAGCGGTTGCAAGACAGTTTTTTGTAGAATGTAATCAAAATATCTTTTGGTAGAAGATGTCTCGGTTTTGAAAACAGTCCAACTACTCAACTGACTTTGTTGCTCAGTGCATCAATGTGAGCTAGGTTTCCATGTCAGTTCACTATCACTCAACATACCAAGATATTTAATGAATTTCATATTCTCAAGATTGGTGTGTTGATTGTTTAAGAAATCGAAAAGTGTAATGTTTATTTGGTTTGCTATATTTTGAGATGAGATGGATACTGAATAAGACATAATTTGATTTTTTTATATTAATTGTAAGTTTGTTTGCAATAAACCAACCTTGTAGTTTTGTAAGTTCATTGTTCAAGACTCTTTTGAGATCTTTTATGTTTCTATTCGAATACAAAATATTTGTATCATCGGCAAACAAGTGAAATTTCAAGACTTTTGACCATTTATTAATATCATTTATGTATAAGAGGAAGAGAAGTGGACCTAGTACGGATCCTTGAGGGACTCCATATTCAATGGGTTTGTCCGAAATATAGTCGTCAATACTTGTGGTCTGAGTTCTGCCATATAAATACAATTGAAACCAATCACATACACACCCTCTGACACCATAGATGTAAAGTTTTTTTAAGAGAATGTTATGGTCAACAGTGTCAAAAGCTTTAGCTAAATCAATAAAAACTGCACATGTAAATGATTTGTTATCCATGTTAGTTTGTATTGTATCAATAATGTCGAGAATAGCGTGATGGGTGAGTGATTTTTTCTAAAACCGTATTGAATGTGAGAAAGAAGCTGATGCTTTTCTAGGAATTTTATGAGTTTATCATACATTTTTTTTTCAAAAACTCTAAATATTGAAAACAGAAAGGAGAGAAATTGATTTATAACTGTTGGGTCAGTTTCGTCGTCCGACTTATACACAGGGATAATTTTTGAGATTTTTAGTCTAGTAGGGTACTTTCCTGTTTGGATAGACAAACTCATTAATTTAGCTAAGTGTTCACTGAGTATGTGCTTAGCTGTCTTTAATAAATTAACTGGCCAAGAGTATAGACCATATGCCTTAGTTGATGGTAGCAATAAAATCTCACTTTCAATTTCTGCTGCTATTACAGGAATAAAGAAAAAAGAACTGAGTTGATTGATGTCTTGCAGATATTCCACAGGTTCAATTTTAGATTGAGGTATCTTCTCTGCATAGTTTTTACCAACAGATACAAAGAAATTATGAAGTACTGAAGGTAATTTAAAAGGGTTATATATCTTTCATCCATTTTGTGTGCTGCTTTTAAAGCGGACCATGTTTTTTTAGTGTTGTTTACATTCATATCAAAATAAGATTCACAGTAGCTCTTTTTTCTTGCTTGGATTAAAGATACTAATTTATTTCTGTAGAAAATATATCTTTCTTTGTTTCCAGATATAAATAATTTGTTTTTTATTTTTATTGATTCGCGAATTCCTGGAGTGATCCACGGTTTAGAAAAGCTTTTAGTATTTTGTTAATTTGCTTAAGCTTCTTAGTGGAGCGACTTTGTTTACAATTTTGTTAATCTTTCTATAAAACGACGAAAAAACTTGATCTGTGTTTTGGGATTTCACAGAAATTAATATGCCTTCGAGGTTAGGTTCTAACTTTTTTGTTAGCAGGTTTGCCTTATGTTTTTTGACTTTTGAGTCCGTAATAATTGGGTTCTCTCCGACAGGAGATATTCTAACTGGACGCCATTAGATAAAATGTTCAACATTTTACCAGAAATACCAACCGCTTTTGGCGAGATGCTATCGTTTTTTAACGTACGGGGTTTTGCATTTTTACCAACTTAATGCCTGCCACCATATGGTGGTCTTAGTGCCATTATTAGGAGCTAAGATAGCAAAGACTTTTTACTCTACTTTAAGTATATTCAGCTACTTAGAGACTTCACTATAAACGTTTTTCACAAACTACACGTACCTCAGCTCTAAAGTTTACGTGTTCTTGTGCAAAAACACACAAATATCTTGTAAATCTTTTACTTGCGTCCGCCATTTTGAATAGTGTAAAAGTTAAGGTACGTCGTGTATGCAAAACTCTGTGTACCGTTAAGTCCTATATCCGGCGCCCTGGTTGGAATTATTGAAAGCAAGACTCGGCAGAAGTGTATTAAAGAATGCAAAATTGAAGGCAGTAAAACCGAGCTATTTAGAAAAACATACAGACCATTTTAAAATGGCTATTAATGGTTTTGAGGCCTGAGAAGTGGGGGGGGGGGGGGGGGGGG
>JANCMA020061237.1:0-15877 GCA_024336925.2 Zoanthus solanderi | reverse complement strand
GGGGGTGGCCAGATTTACCCCACTCTAACAGCAATCTCTCCAACTCTCCCTCTCCATCTCGCTTGATTCAAGGCATCATCCTTCTCCAAACCAACACTCTTGCTCTCCTCCACTTGCATCTTCCACAACTTCTTTGGTCATTCCTGCTTCCTCTTGCCCTTCACTTCAAACTTTAACGCTTTTCTCAAAACATGCCCATCACCCCTCCTTAACACATGCCCATACAATCTCACTCCATTCGCCTTTGCCATCTGATCCGCTGTTTCCTTAGATCCCAGCATCTCCATAAGGTCCTCTGTCCTCTTTTTCTCCATCAGTTTTGCTGTACATATTTCAGTTGGAGTTATTTCAAGACCTGAGGTGCTTGGAGGGCAACAATTCTCAAGTCACTCATTATGATAAACAACAAAGCTGTAGGCGATACTTTTGGAATTTCAAGAGAAAAAACAAATGCCCTAAAAGGACTTTATCACTGCAATTCAAGTAATAAACTATATATTAGAAATGATTTGGAGCAGAATACCTAGGTGGAAGAGCCTAAGTTGATTTTTTTGATGCTCTAAAAAAAATATTTAATGAGAAGTATCTAGTAGTAACTGTTGATTTGTTCTCCAGAACTTCAGATGTTCATTCTTATTCCACATGTTCTACAAGCTCTCAAAACTTCTATGTAAAAGAATCTACTGTAGGCTTAATGCTCAAAAGAAGTTTTCTCCAGAATCAGCACTCATAGTTGGAATAGAATACCAAGTTGTCTAAGGACATTAACAAAAAATTCATTTAAAAGAAAGTTGAAAGAAATACTCCTCGATCTTCTTGAAACTGAAAATTCATTTACTAACGTACTTGCAATAGCTTCCAAAATAGAAAATTACGATCTGAATCATTAGAAAGGGTCTATCATTCACTTTAAATTCTTAAAAATAATTTGGTCTACAGTCCACACTGATAATCACTGTATTATAAAATTATTCTGATAATATTATATTAATTATAATTACAAAAATGTTTGTTTTATGGTCAAACTTTGAAAGAAAAACATATGTATTACATACACCAATGACTGACCTGCCTCGAATAGCTATGCTACCAGCAATCAGTCTTATTTGTAGTGTTTTTGAATATTTTTGTAATAAAGTTGAAAGTTAGTAACATTTGGAACCATGAAGGGTATTGAATTGAGGTTTCAAAGAACCAGTAAAATTTTGCTCATGCTCAGTGTTCATATATTTTTGGGCAGTTTAAGGCTCAAAATGTTCTTATCTTGCTCTTAACTGCCATAGTTTATTTTAATAGTTGAAAATCAATTATAAAGACTATTTTTTCTTGTGATTTGCAGGCAGACAGTATCTTCATTATTTTTTATGGAAAACACACTGTACATGTAGAAGCATGTGTGTGTGCATGACACATCATTTCGAAGTTACAAATGGCTATCATTTTTCTTAACATTTTCATCAGTTCAGCCTCAAATTGTTCTTAATTTGTTCTTATATTTGTGAAGATTTGAGCTTCAATGTAATGTTTCTTATTAAGCTTGTTGACAATCAACCACAACATGTTTTATCTAACAAAAATATATAGTTAATTTCTACCAGTAACATTAAACTATCTGCTAGTTCTACTGCTGCTGATTCCAGACCTGTCAATCTCACGCATTCTGTGTGAGACATGCATATTTTAGTGTAGTCTCATGCTCACAAGCATCACCTTTTATTTCTCATGCATTTTAGAATCAGTCCTGTTTTACTTCTGCTTCCAGTCCCAAAGCATCAGTAAACCCTGGACCTTCAGAGTCTGCTAACAGCTCTGCCATTACTACTCAGATCAGCTCAAAGTTCAGCATGTGAGTGCTGCGATATGACGACCATCTTACAATAGTCTCTGTCCCAGCTGGTTAACATAACAACTAATTGTGACAACAGAACAACACTGTCTCTGCCTGCGGCTGTTTGCTGGTGAAGGCAAGTTCAATCTCACTCATTTTTTTACTGTATGATGAACTTAGTAGGTCTGTATTTTGAGGGAAAAAGGTTAATAATAATTATATCACCGGTCTACCTTCCACACCTACAGACTACCCACCTATTGTATCCTACTGCATCTCTATCAACCTTAGCTTCCTATAAATGTTTGTTAACTTATACAAAAATAACCACTAATTCAACAAAGCTTCAGTCTTCAAGCATGAAACCAAGCTTTAACTAATACTTACAGCATTATATATTGCAAGAAGAACTGCTTCAAGTTTTCCATATGACTGTAAAAAAGTATTTACAAAGTTATACAAGTCTATGCCAAATGATAAGTAAATATATTAATGTAAACTATGTTTAAATGTGCACTTTGTACAGTTGTCACTAACAATTTAGTCATTACTAGCCATTTAAACAATCATGTAATAATTGTTAAAACTATTTTTACTCAAAACAGTCTGGACAATCCATCTCCATGATAAAAAGTGAACAAAATCTTTAAGCACCTGAAGAGTTGCATTTTTGTCCAACTGAAAAGAATTTACAAATTATAAAATAATGAAATGCAGATTATTTTGCTTCTAAAAATCTTTACAATAACAAATTAAATAAACAATGAAAAACTATTTACTAGTAAGTACTTGGTTTAAGTCATCCACTGGATTCCCAAACTATTAACTGTATTTTTGGTTGCCCCACGAAAATGTATTCCAGTAGTCTGTATACTGTTAACAAGACAGATCTTACAGCTTTCAGATTATTTCACAGCTACTGTACAGCTACAGCTTTATAAATAAACAGCTCCCAGCAGATGCCGGTACTCAATGACAATTACCTACCATATAGAGCTGGGATCAAACTGGGTACCTTGAGTTCAGAAGGCAGAGATTTTACCAACAGTACCAAACATGCCCACCCATGTGTTCAACGTACAATTACCTGTTTTTCTCTTTGTGCTGAAGCTGATAATGAAATCCAAATAAACACAGGAACAAACTGAAGGACAAATAATCTGGCATCTCTCTCCCCAGAACGGTACAGCTCAAATAGCTTATTATAAATACCATCACTTATCTGTTAAAGAAATAGCCAAGATTGTAATGCATACAGACTGTAATGAATCTAACCTTAAAAATGATTAAGGATTCACTACAACATATTAAGTACTATTTAAAAGTAAGATGCTATACCTGGTGAGTGTAATGCTGTGGTAGATTTTGGATGATTCCATTTACAAGATCATTGTTTGACTTTAAGCTCTGAACAGATGACACAGGGTCTGACTTGGAACTTGAACAAGACTAGTCAAAAATAAAATAACTATTATTAAAACCATTAAATAACAAACTATTTGATTGATAAGGATTTAATCTTGTAAAAGAAACACAAAGTATGAAATGTTTACATAAAACTGATCTTGTTTTTTTAAACAATTTTACATAAGTTCTGGTTTATGGGCATGAGTCTGTTTAATAGCAATAGAAATTTTTTAGTACTTATAATAATTATACATACAATACAACATAAATATAATAAACTTTATTTAAAGAGGGCAACACTTGACTGTGAACACACACTGATGAACTTGTGACCCTGCATGCAAACTAACCCTTACCCAAATTGTAATATACAGTTTTTATATAATTATATGCAATGAAAATGCATGACTACCCAATCCAGTAAGAAAATTATCCCATTACAGTATTAAAAAAATAACATTTGACAATTTTTATTTGCTTTTTGCTATAGATCAAGTAATTTTATGTGACAACAAAAGGGTGGAGACTGGGAATTATACAGATGACATCAAAATAATAGGTACTTTTATGTGCCGTCTCATCCACAAAGACAATTTAATTAATATCTAACTATTATTTGCAACCTATTTTGCAATTTAATTAATATCTAACTATTATTTGCAACCTAATTAATATCTAACTATTATTTGCAACCTAAAAAACTAACATGCCAGTTTTTCATCAAATAGGATTGTCATACAGAAACTGATCAATCTTGCATAGTTTACTCAAGCAAATAAAAATCACATAAAAATTAACACTAAAATATTTAATTTATTTCATTCTCATTTAATTACTAGTAACAATACCAAAATGTACCTTTTATTTCTTAATACTGAACATATAATTAAATTATAATGTTCTAACATGCATGAAATAACACCATTTGTGTACAATATTTTGACTATAAGACAATCATCCAATTATCTTTTTTAAATTTTCCTAGCCTTATGCTGGTGTACAGAAATAACCATAGAATATCTTCCTTCTTTGAGAGGAGTAACTTAGTAATACCTCAAAGTTTAAGAAAAGTATATAAAAATTATACAGTACCATACATTTTTGCCTGTGGATAGGTCAAGCCCATGTACATATAAGTCGACCCCAATTTTTGATACCAAAACTGGCACTTTTTAAGAAATTTTACGCTGTTTTCAATAAACATTTTGTACTGTATATTATTTTTGCAAAACCTCATTGAGCCAAGAGCTTGACTATAAAGTTTACAGACTGCGATACATAGTATTTTTGACAAAAATGTTAGAGTTATTATAAATTCCAGACAGCAGATGTTGTAATTATACTGTCACTACAAAGGAATGGTCTCAAACTCACCATACCTTTTAGTTAGTACTTAAAATGATAAAGATTGAAACAGTGTCATTTAAGAAATAAAAGATGTTTTCTGTGCCTTCACAGCCTGATCCTAATTCGAGAGCAGATCAGTGAAAACCCGAGACGCAGTCGAGGATTTTCACCTGCTCGAGAATTGTCACAAACTTTGCCAAGGTTTTCAACAGGCTATGGAGGCACGAACAACATGTTTTATTTCTTTTATAAAATCATTATTTTCATTGTTAACAAAGAGAAAGGCAATATACAAAGTGCATACTGTAAATTCTCACAAATCGGAGAGTCGGTGACAGTCAAACCACATTACTCATGCCACTTCATGCTTCATAGCACTATGAAAACACACTTGTAGACCAATCAAAACGCACGTACAATCCAAATTATTTTATAAATAGAAATATTTAGTAGTTATTAACTTCAAAGATACATTAACACAGTTTCTCTAAAGTTCAATTAACTACTGTAAAATGTTTAATGTGGTGGTATCTTTTAGGGTCTGAAATTAGTATCTGAGTTAATTTATGCATACATTTTATGTTCATTTTCAAAGTTGTCCATCGACCACCCCTATTTATTTTTAAGGGAGTCCATCGTCGGGATTTTAGTTTGATAACGCCTTAACACGTCCATTGCAAAACTTTTCCACTTACCTCCAGAGCTTCTTTCACTTTCTCCAGATCCATAATGAAATAACCTAGTTGATCTCCAAAACAGTGTACCAGCCGAATGAGCTATCTACTAAAACCTTGCTGTGTTTTATGTACAGCAGTCAAAATTGCACAAAAATGAAGAAAACCCAAAATGACAAACGCTTATAAACAATTCATAAATTTTCATTATATCAAAACAGACTTCACGTGAAAAGTTTTTTTCTCCTAAATACCATGGTATTAAAAAAAGTTTATATGTGTAAATTTAATCGAAAGATCAAGGTCTTCATTGCTTTAAAATGTAGAAAAAGTACAAAGTTTGCCAAACATTGTCATTGATACAAGATATTGATACTTCCCCCTCTTCTTGCCGCCATATTGTGGTTAGCATTCTCGTCCCCAGAGCCCAACGTTTTTGTTAGAATGTGTGGTTAGATGCCTGTAGAAAGACTGGTAACCAGTTCGAACTCAGGCCTTTGAAGGGCATTTTAAAAACAAAATGGCGGCTGTAAAGTTTATGTTATCTTTTCTCAATCCTAGTAAGTTGTTATACATCCATATGTCTTTGCTATCTTAAATTTAGATTTACTAAATGAGAGGTTTCTTTTCCACAGGAGTTGGAAAAGTGGTATTTTTTCGAAATGGAAGCATGGCTGCTCATTGCAAAGCTGGAAAGAACAAAATGAGAGAAGTGAAGGTGTTTTATGCAGTCTAAATTTAATTTAATCTTTCTTATGAAAGGGATAATTTCCGTACTGGAGCATAATTTAGGGTCTGGGTAAGGGTTAGTTTGCATGGTTAAGCAATATTATGTGCGAGGACGGAAATTTTACCTTTCCCAGGGCCAGTTCTTGGTTTGTACTTTTTATCGATTCAGATTACACTGAATCGTTTTATCCTATTTACACCTTGAACAACAACCCAAAAGGGTGAAAAGGCACTTTTTCACTCCTTACCCACAGTCTTCATTTCAAGAGTTCAGTGCTTCCAACCTTGGAAAGACCTTGAAGAGGGAGATTCGTTGATAATTTCCGTCCTGGGGCGTACTTATTTATGCATGCAGTTTCATGCAATTTCAGTTTTTGTATGCAAAATGTAGTGTATCCATAGCACACAGTTAAATGTAAATGGTGTCAGGAGGTAATTTAAAGTAAAAGCAACCTAATATATCAAATTTTTTTTGCTAATCAAACACATCAAGGGCAAGAAAATACAGAAGATTGTGCACAAATTATTACAAAAAAAAACAAAAAGAAAACTCTGACAAAAAATAAGAACATTTAAATTTGTGGTTTTCTACATATTATGTAGTTGTTAGAATTTGATTAGCATGACTTCAACAACGATTCAATTAGTATGTTCTGCAATTTCTTTCAACATGCTAGATGTCAGTTGGCAGGAAACTTAACCCTTTCAGTCCCAGCTATGTATTATTAAATTCTCCTAACTTGAGCCCATATTTTTCATAGAACAAGTTTGAGAGAATATTACTTTTTATCTTCAGTAGTTTGCTTTATTTGATCAATTCTTATTTACTCATTACCATTTACAGTATGTCTTACTTTGTATGTGTTATGTAAGGAGAAGTTAGGTGTTGAAAACTGACTGGTACTGAAAGGGTTAAGCTTTGTCGATAGATCAACCAAATTCAAGAAGGAAAACATTAGATCGCTCTGATCTGACAATATGTGGTGACTAACTAGCCATGGCTGGCTAGCAATAAATTTTTTTGCTCTGTTAATAGCCAAAAGTTACTAAAATTTTATTGTCTGTTTGTAGCCCTGTTTGTACAATGGTTCATGCTTCCACATTTAAAAATAATTTTAATTAGCACCTCATTTGTTTGCTTCTTCAATGATGGTCTTCAGTAAGAGGCAGCAGCCAGCAAATTTTGCCACCTACTTGACATAAATTTGCTACCCTCTTTGGTACTGCTAAAACACTCAGATCATACAGTGCCGTCTGCGGGATACATACCAAATCCCAATCGCGTCGGGATCTCGGGATCATGTCAGGATTTGGGATAAAACAATAGAGTCACTATGTTTCGGACCAAAGATTTTTAAAAACAAAACACCTGTACACTCTTTGTTTTTCATCATGAAAACTGGTGTTAGGTAAGAATCGAATGCGCTCAGTTGTCCAAGACTTTATTTGGATAGAATGCATACGAAAAAACAGTCACAGTCAAAACAGTGCAATCTAAGTTCTATGATGGTATTTCAATTGCACGTGCTTTTAAACCAATGGATTATCTTGAAGATTTGACAGATTAGCTTGAGATTTTGAGAAGTTTGAATTGAGAAACATTTATTTCTATAGGATTGTTGTTGATTTGATCATTTTAGAAGAAAGTTAGGTCAACCGATTAATTCGTCTAGTTCATTTACGCTGCTATGTTGTTTGTTGCCCTTGCAACAAACCTCCGGTTTCCCTGAAGATTTATTAAAATAAATGTGGAAAGCAATTACAGACAAACACAACTTTCCTTTTAGTAAACTATATCATCTTCAGAGAACTTCCTGATGTGCTTGGCCAAAATGTGAAAGAAAATCAGAGCAACCGCGAGAGCGTTTGATAAAGTCTTCGACTGTGAATAATAACAAAATATGCATAATGATGATTTCCGCTCAGTACGCTTAATTAGCCTTTAATAATAGGTGGAAAACCTCTCTATTTTTACAGTTTCTTTTGAGAAAAACAAATTTTTTGCAGCATTTCCAGTCTAGAATCTTTCAAAATCACAATTTTATAAAAGTGCAGTTCCTTGCAGTTTTAGCCATTAACTGACTTAACTCTTAAGCAAAATGTTTTGATTTTTGGCTTTTTCTTCCACTTCACTTGATTGACCATAAATATACCGCTATCAGTGATGTTTGTTTCAAACTTTTCAATTTACTAAAAGCAACATTCAAAAATTTTGAAAATTGAATTTTATGACAGATCCATTATACCTGGACCTCATCTGTCTCCTGTTTCAGCCTTGCAGTGTGCAAGGATCTTTAATCAATAAAAATTATTGGATAATATCAGTTTGGCTGTGTTTAAATTATTAATAACAAGGCAGCTTGGTTGGCTCATTTGTTGAGATCTCTATCTTCTGACCATAGGTTCCTGGTTCTCTCCTCAGCTCTGCTGAAATTTGAATCTTTCCATGACCTTCTTTTCTGCCATTCAATTCACCTTTTCCATCCTTTCAAAGTTGGTAATGAGTAGTCATCGTTTTCTGGAAGCTAACCTGTGATAGGTTTATGTGGATTCTCATCCTCTTAAAACCACAGAAACCAGAGACATCGGCCACATGGCTAGCTTGCTAATGTTGACACCAGTTTTAGTTATGCACAACAAATGCACATGAGTTGTAAAATGCCCTCGGTTTCTTTTTGTTTTTGTTTTTTTGGTGTGACATTAGTGCATGCAAATTTATGCTTACATACATTTATATACAAGATTGTAACGTTATGTGGCATCAAGGGTAGGGAATTATTTTAAAAGCTGCAGAAAAATGTTTTGTTGTGTTAGAAAAACTCGTAGAAAGACTTGAAAAGAAGTTTTAGAGTCTTATAATCTATTCAAGCATGGAATATCAGTCTATTTTGAGTAAAAGAAAAACAGTGTGTGACCAAGGAAATCAACCATACCATCCTTGCATGTACATGTCAATTCAGAAGTGGAACACTGAACATTGTCAATTTTGGGGCTTTCTCGTTTGTTTTTTAAGACAACTTTGTTAAGTTATTTTTTTTTGTATTTGAAAATACAAACACTTGTAGAGCCAAAGATAAGTTGTAGACATTAAAAGCTTTGTGGTTGTGCAGTGGTTTTATACTGTTTTTGACTGTGGTTTTTTCTCATTTGCTTTACAAACACTTTGCATGAGAGTGGGGATTGACACAAAGGTGTCAGGCAGACTGATCTTGATCAACAATCCCATCATCTCCCAGTGATCTTTAAGAACCTTGAAGCAACTTTCAAAATTTCCTTGAGCGAAACTGGGAATATGATTATGAGCTGTTGTTAGAACTATTTTTATTATCAGTAAGGTGTGCAACAAAATGAAAATGGGAAATAAATTACAACAATACAGGCTAGTCGTTGGCTTGCATTCTGTTAATTTGGTGACAAAGGAATTTTGAAGATGCTCCAAGTGGAAATTCTGGTGTTCTGTCATACTTTTATTTTACTTAGAGCGCATGAGTATAGGCTACTTAGAGCCTCTTGTTTCAAAAACACTCACAAAAATGTATTAATTTTATGGAGTGGTATCTGTTCGGTTTATTGATAGATTTCCTCATTTGTTAAATGGTCTAATCTACAGACTGTGAGAATAATACAGTCACATAATTTCTTATGTACTTATTCACTGGAACATGACCAGCATTGCCTTCTTCTTCTGATAGTGCCAAAGTCTTTTATTTTTCATGTATTGAAATGTTGAAAGAACAAATCTTAAAAGTTGTGTATAATTGAATCAGTTATTGAGTTCAACTGAAATTCCAAGAGATATGACTCACGTTTCTGATGGTCTGAGAGGTTCAGCCTAAAACCTAATAGATTTGCATCATTAAAAGGAATCTGTTATTAAAGGCCATCACTATAACTACTGTAGGTTCCATCCAAATCTAGTACACACTGTTTTTAATAAGAATCCTGAAGCTCAGATTTCGGAAATTTTAAGAATTTTTTAAGAATCATACTGAGGCTCAAACACTCGACCAGCGCATTGCACCTTTGGTTTCATTGCTTCAACAAAGTCAGGGCCTATTTTAAAAGGATTATTTAAGGATTATTTAAGAATTATATTTTAAGGCTCAAAATGTCAAAATTTTAAGAATCGCGAGACTCGGGGAAAAAAGCGTGATTCTTATAAAAAAAATGTGTAATTGTTCTTTTTTTACCTGTGACTTACAGTTTGTTCAAAAAGCAAAATCCAATAATTATTGTCCATTTCCTTGAATGCGTTGTTTTGCATTGCAGTTAATTACTTTCAACAGTTATGGTGACTCAGTTTAGAAATGGAAATTACAAAAACCAGGTTTGAAAATACAGTTAATTACGTTTTAAATGATGGATTTCTTTTCCCTCCCTTTTACTGAAATATATTTAATCTTTTTCCACAGCCCAGTGCAAAGAAACTTCTGATTGCATCTGAAGTGAGAAGGGTGTTTGAAGACAACAACATTGTGGCGGTATTTCAATATGGAGATATGACAACAGTCGAATGGGACAACCTGAGATTTGAGCTCAGAAAGCAGCATGTACATGTTAAGGTGTTTCCTAATAAGGTTGCGTGCAAGGCATTGGAAGGAACCATCTATAAAGAGATTTCTCCACTTTTCCTGAGTACAACATGTGTAGTGTATTCAAACAAACAAACTGTCAAGTATATGTTTGGTATTATAAGGAAACAGCCAAAAATGGAGTTAATGGGAGCTAAAATTGATAACAGGCTAATGTCGAGATATGCAGTAATAGAGTATTCAAAATTGCCTTCTTTGGAAGAACAATATTTCTCACTTGTACATTATCTGTCAAGTACTGCAAGTCGACTGTCTGCATTGCTCTGTCGAAACCAACAGCAGCTTGTTAGCAGCTTGTCTCGGCATGCTAATCCAGAGCAGGAAGATTCGAACCAAATTCATTAGAAGTAGAATAGAATAGACCCTTTCACAGTTAATGTCATGCATACGTAACTTTTGATTAATACAAAGTGGCAAAAATCAATCAATATCAGTGGAAAGGGCTTCTAAAGATTACAACATCTACTATTTTTGATGGCCAAAAGGTTAAAAACTCACGAAAATACAGCTCTATGAAATAACGAAATTTTACAGACATTTGTAAGTTGGAGGGCATGAACTTGCCCCCAACATACATTTCTCTGTAAAAAACGGTAATTTTGCATGGTAATATTTTCACCATCTTACCACATGTCAATCCCAAAGTCGGTAGATATATACTAGTTCTAAAGTATTCTTTCAACCAGTAGCAATGAAGTTTTGGTTATTGGTGTAAATAAAAATTTGAGAAAAACCGTGAAAGGGTCTATTTATTTGTATTAATTTGCAGCCTACCTGTCATAAAAATCGGTAATCTAAAATAAAAGTTGGACTAATCGTTTTTCACAACTAAACATTTAAATTGCAAAAATTCAATTTTAGCTGGTTGTTAGAGTAACATGATAAAACAGTCTGCTGCACGTTTCAAAATTTTCTAACTATGAAAGAGCATGTGTTTTAATAACAGCATGTGTTTTAATAAGAAACGTACGGGTCTCTTGAAAGCATAAAAGATCTTTATTTCCCACGCAACATCTTTAATGCAGTGTCTTTTCAAACGTTTATCGCTAAACAAGCAGGTATTACTAGCAGAATTTGTAAAAGGAGAAATACAAGTGTTTACAAGTTTATTGTGGAAAACAGCCGCAGTTGTATGGTCTGTTTTGGAATGTATCACTCACTTTTAGCTGAAATACTTATTTTACTAATGCTTAGTACTAGGTAACCTGATATGAGAGTTAAAATCAAATTAAAGATTCCATAACTTTTTACAAAAAGGATTTCGTGACAGTCACGTAAGTTAGTGTACCGATTCCAAAGAGAAGTTCTTAATTATCAATTATTCAGAAAGTTAAACTTCATTTTATTTAATGTCAGAACTGCAATTTGAAGGTAAGCTTCAATTGGGAAAACTTTTTCTTAGAACTGTTATTTTAGTGGAGCATTGTTAATGCTATAGAATTTTAAGTTTAGTCATAGTTTTTGACAGTGCGGACGAAGTGAAAATGTCGTTCTGACGGATTTACCATTCTATGACATTCTTCTGTTTTTATTTAAGTAGAATCCAAAGAAATTTAAAGTTTAAGATTAATAGTTAAAACAAAGAAATATTCTCTCTTATCAGTTAGTAATAACGCATGCTGTGTATTGTATATGTAATATCATAGAACTATAAGAACTTCTTAAAGCCTCGCTGACCCACAGCCTCTCTGATATAAAATAAAATTTTCCAATACCCCCGTTAACTTTAGCTGTTGCTGTGTTGGTTCTTTCTCTTGTTCGCATGAGACTGGAAATGTTTTGAATGTTCAAGTGTTCTAAGACGATTTTTTCTTCAGCTGTCCTCGTTTATTCTCTGGCTAGCGGTATGACAGACCACAAAGCATTAGCAGTTGAACCGTGTACTTGTTACGCTCACGCAACGTTTTCCATGTACGAGAAAGCTTCAGGAAAGAATATTCAATCTTAACCGTTGCATATCTTTTTCACAAAAGTGCAAAAAGTTGGTAAATATTGTTACCTATTAGTTTTTTTCCCTTAAAGTACAGTTATATCGAAGATTTTCTGAGATTGTTTACATATAATATGGTAATGAGAATTTATTTAGTTGTTTTTTGTTTACATGTTATATGGTAATGAGAACTTATTTAGTTATTTAAAAACCAGTTGTTCATATTTACAAGTGACTAAACACAAGACAGACGCTGCATAAATTGACATGATATGGCTCAAACTGAGTGGGAGCGTTGAGTTTCTGTAAAACTGGAGTCAAGAAGAGTTGAACTCGATGTATTTTGTCAACAAAACACTCGCGGTAAGTTTCTTTTAGTTTTGAAACAGCAGACTCGTTGCAGTTACAGACTGGCAACTCTTCCAATCTAAAATAATCTATCGAGCCATTCATAGTCATAACTTGTTTTGTTTTCGCCTTCGTTATCCAGCAACGATTCAAAACGATTCGGCGCTGTCTTTTGACAAAGTTTGTCTGGGAAAAAGCGTACTTTAGTCAAAACGTTTTGTTGGCAAACACAGGGTTAAATCTAAGTGTAGCGAGTTAGTAAATTTATGCAAAGCAAATAACACCAGTAATTGTTATGTGATGTGGACTGAATAATAAGAGTTTCTAACGAGTTTTAAAATTTCTCAAGTTTCTTATCTTTGGTGTATTTTATGTAACATTCACTCTGGTTGTCCTATCATCGTTTCGTTTGGTAAAGGTAAGAATTTAACTCGTTTGAATAACATATTGGAACAAAACTTAATCATCCATAAGATTACTTCAAACGAACAAGATTCATTAACTGCAAGCTGCAAAAGCGTTTAAATTCTTGCAAGGCACTTGCTGCATGCTGTTCAAAAAAGATCAGGTTGATATGAAAGGCAATGCATTTTTTTAAAAAAACTAGAAAACATTTGTTTTATTTTCTAGAGGCTCATTTTCCCACCCGACGATTTCTCTAAGAAAAAATATTTGACTTATTTTTCAGGGAAGTATCTAATGACCGATAGCCGGCCATGCAACTCAAAGTACTAAATGGCCGGCAGGCCGATTATTTTTTCAAAAAATAAAACTTAAGTCAATTATATAAAATGTTAGTATTTTGATGAAGACCCGTCAAGCCGGTGTACGAAGTGAAAATCGTCGGTTCGTAGTTTACGCCAGGCACACTCACTACTGACAGTGACACTTGTACTTGTAGTTTGTTGTGAACCGTCGAAATAGTGACATAATAAAATAGTTAATCGGTGTTCAAATAAATTTTACAATCATGCATTGTATAGGAAGGACAGAATACTTCGCAATAGATTTTACCTTCGATACGTTTCTGATTTGGATTCTCCGCAATTTAGTGTTTTATACGAACCAAATTTCACTTCTAACTCCGGCTTCTGCATCATGAATCGCTTGACAATTCCAGGGATAATTTCCGTTCTCGGGCGGACCTATTCATGCATGCAGTTTCATCGTTTACATTACTATATTTCTCGAAGATACTAGCTAAATTGTAAAGCTACGCTAAAATTCGAGGTGAATTAAAGTTTTATGTATGTATGTATAGAAGTTAGGGTCTGGGTAAGGTTTAGCCTTGCATGATTAAACAAGATTATGTTCCAATACGGAAATTTTACCCAGTTCTGTATCAACATAGAATTATTTATGTTGATTTTCGTTTCTAAAACCTCTATTTTCAGAGAAAAACTTGACTCCCGGCCTTTAATACTTTGAGTTACTTGCCGTTCATTTAGACACTTCCTATTTACTATGAAAATAGTATCCCAATTATATTGATGAGTAATCCTGAAAGCATTCGGAAATAACAATTAATATCACAGGGTATTGTTCTTTCCCGCTGTGATTCTTTTCAATGTCTTTATTCCGAGATGATATTCAGAATCACACTTTTGTCCTATTATGTCTCGTTTTACCCCCTATAAATTTAAAAACTGCATTATATTCGATATTGAACAATATTGTGCGCACGGCTCTAAGTCAAGCTGAAGATTTCTAATCAGCCGCAGAGACAAACGTTTGTTGCTTATAGCTATAAGTTTTTAAAATAACTATAACAAATGGATATTTTGTTTTTAGAGTTAAATATAATTTAGAATAGTCATACATTTATCTCGCTGATTGTTTATACATTTGCAGAGCAATATAAGATGTGTGATAACTGTTTATTTTAGTTTCAATATTTGTTGTTCTTTACTTTTCCCAGAATAATAAGTTCAGTTATGAAAATAGGTTTTTGTTTCTGAATTCAGTCATCAGTCAAAGTTGTTTATAATTCCAAATGTTTGCTGCCTGCCAAAAGTTCCAGATTTTTAACAAATAGTCAATATATCAACTTGAATACATGCAATAAATATGATTACCGTTTTAAACTTGATGACCATAACCTCACACTTTTTTTAAATCTAAGAAGCTTTTGAGAACATGATTGGGAACCAGTACAGTGGCCACTAAAATTATCCTCAGTAAATTCTAGAATATTTAGTATGAGAAAACCTAAAATGTATTTCTTTTCCATAACATGTTAAAAAGCTTTAAATTTTTGTCAAAGTTTTCAACGCTAAAGCGTAAAGATTTCATTCAAATCCATTTGCTTGTTTCTTGGGTTTTGGCTCGCAGATTCTTAATAAGATTCTTTCATTTTAGTTTTTTTTCGCGGCGAGAGAGAATTAAAATGTTATTATTCAGCAGGCATGGCGTTTCCTACTGTGAATTTAATGACTTTACGACAGGGCATCTTCTTCAAGCGGGCAGACTATAAAATAATCAAATTATCATAATTCTTATGACTGCAGTCGAAGTCAATCCCCGGAATTTAAACTAACCGTTCGGGTCTCAAGATCTTGCGGGAGACCACCTGTCATTGCGGTGTGTTGTAGCCAACAAATATATACATGTAATGCCGTTTATGGTATAACTTTATCGAGAGCAACGGTGCTAGGCTCTGAGCAATGGCCTATAGATTACAGTACCATATCCTAGGTTGAATTTTTCCTCACTGATTTTACGTTTTACAGCTGAAGCAAAAATGTCTAGCCCTTGTACAATTATTTACTTGTAGATTATGACACTTTTTGCAGGGGGTGGGTGTGTTTTTCAAGTTTGAGCGGAGGATGCGATGGATAATTGTCCAATACAGGAGGATTTATTGACTAAGTTAACATCAAAATTTCGGACGAATATTAACCGTCCGAAAAATTTTAGCGACCAAACATTTTTTCTGGTAGCATATATATATTTAGCAATTATTGAATGAGGCTGAGTAGGATATGAAGAATTCTGCAGGTCGAGGAGGGTGTTATCCACCGAG
>JANCMA020061135.1:0-15880 GCA_024336925.2 Zoanthus solanderi | reverse complement strand
GAACTAAAAATAGAACTAAATACTTGACAGTTTTTACTATATTTTACCATATATATTATTTCATTGTAATTTCATACTTGAAAGTTATCAATATATTTTATCACATATATTATTTCATTGTAATTTCATACTTGACAGTTTTTACAATATTTTATCAGAATAGTTTGTAAGTTTCTCAGTTGATCTGACGATGTTGCCGAGATGGCAACAAAACGTTGTCTTTAGCCCAGGCAGTGCTATATATAATTACTAAGTTATAACAACTATTACAATGTTATTTTGTTTTAGATAACGTTTTATAATGAATTAGTATATTAATTTATAAAAACTGCCGAAATCGAACACTGTGAGACCATACAGCTGATAAAATAATAACATAATAGAATAAATAACCTGTAATTTAAAGAAAATCACTGATATTTTTGACGTTTTCATACAAAATTAACCCCATCTCACCAAATGTACTGTGACAACTCCACCATAGCTGTGAGCAACTATATTGATGATCGTGGCTTTTGATTTGCTGATTACGTGATCCCATACGTAAACGAAATGCTCTTCCGGGCTATGACTTAGCTGCTGAAATGAAAAAAAAAGAGCCTATGGCATACAAAGACCTTCTCTTTTTCTTGGTTTTGAAGACCTGTCAACGTCTATTCTACAAGAGCAAGCCATTACTGAAAGAACTAGGCATTATCTTCAAAGTAAGTCTGGTTTAACCAACCAACAAGTCTTTATTGAAACTTTTAATTGCTGCTTTATTTTTTTTAAAAATAAATCAATAAATCTAAATGTATAAATAACAGAAAATGTATTAGCTGAAACAGATATAACGAAAGGCTTCATTTGTTGTGAAATTGTTCTTGTTTTCCTTCCATATTAGCCATTATTCTCTGTATCTGAATAATTTTTTTCTAATTTCTGGTTAAGAAGATGGACCAAGGTTTCTAATCTTTTAACAACCGTTTAACTCAACCCTTGAATAGCTCATTAGTGTAGTCTTTAATAGTTATCCACAAAATTTAGTCTCCACAACTATGCAAGTAAATCTAGTCATCGAACACAACCCACTTAATTGAACGTTATGGTCTTGACAAACTATGAATGAAGTCTGACATGAAGTATCTACCAAGTAAGTTTTCTTTGATAGACTCATTAACCAGCGTACAGCATTTCCTGGCATCTAGTACCAGCTTAAAGATGTTTTCATTTTTCTGGTTTTAAAATCAACAAACACCAACCAAGCATAAATTTAAATAGAAGCTGAACTCCAAAATTATTTTTTAATATGTTAAACTACATCTGTCTGCGATTTCATAAATGTGTTTTTATACCAATTCCTTGATCCGTGTCCTTAGAAATAAATAAAATGCGCTAGCTCATGACTAAGAGAGATGCCATACTTGTGCCCGTCACCTAACAAGGTTGTTGGTGTTGACGTCACAACGTCGTCAAAGTGCCACTTTCCATTCTTTCGGACGAACTGTAAGCCTTTTCCGAAGGTGATTCCTAAACAGATATAGCTTTATACTAATGAACTGATGTTTCCACTTCCTAATTTCGCTAAAAAATTTAGTAATAAACACGGGGGAATACTTTCGAATTGACGTTGTGACGTCAGAGGCAACTGTACTGAGCCCGCAATAAAAGTGCAATAGGGCGCCCAGTTGAAGGTTTTACTTGCCCTTTTTGTAATACCTTTTTAAAAATACAAATCAGAGGATCGCTCAAAAATTTGCATATTTGAAATGTCAAATATATGCACTTCAACACATCAACAAATATATTTGGAGCTCAGCTTCCCTTTAAGCTTCGTTATATCAAAACGTGAGCAAAATATATGTGCGGGTTTAATCTTTATTCAAAACAACTAGTGTACGTACCAAAAATGATTTGAGTTTCCTTTTGGCGATATTGTTCCCGTTTGTAATGATAACACCGTAGCCTTCCTACAACAAGAAAGAGTATCAAAGTACTTTAGATTTAAATTGCCCATAACCTTTATTTTTTCTATTTCTTTATCAAAAAGTACATATTTTTAAAAGGACATCCCCGAAAAAAATTGTTCAGTTTGAACAAAACGCGAATTTTTTACAAATTTTTAAAATCAATAAAACTCTACATCCAGTGACGTGGATTAGGAAAAAGGTCAATCAATTTCTTTCTCCTTTTAAGGGAGACCGGACAGTAAAAACTGTAAAACATTGGAATTTTATTTATACTTATGTCACCTATGTTATTGCATCTCGCTGCGACACTTTTTCAGGTATTTTTTCCTGCACTACAAGAAGGGGGTTCCTTGATGATAGTCATAATCCACGGAGATTGGTGTGCCAAAATGGCGCCGATTATTCTGATTTTATAAATTCGTAAAAATTTCGCATTTTGTTCAAATCAAAACTTTTGGGATGTCCTTTTAAAAATAAGTTCTTTTTGATAAGGAAATAAAAAAATAAAGGGTATGGGCACTGTATTCGCTCGTTAACAAGCCAATGAAAAGTCCCTTCCGCATAGATGCCAACCCCAAAACTCTGAAATGTGGGAGACATTTTTATAAGTCGACATTTATTCAAGTTGTTCTGGTTGACTTGCAAGTATCCGTTCTCGCAATTTTTTTAGTTTGACAGTGCAGTGGGGTCTTAAACAATCCATGACGGGATACGAGGACGACGGCTGACAGCGCGTGCACCATAGAAATCGCCTAAAACAGTCTGTTTGATGTTTGATGTTTGTTTTGCGAGGGTGACTTATTAACCCTTTCGAGTTTTCTAATATTATGAACCTCGAGAGTGTTGTAAGACCTTAAGTATTAAATAAGTAAATATAAAACAAGGATAAAATTATTGATTGATATTGACTAATAAAATAAAACGTTTTCGACTAAAAGTCATTTTTAGCGGTATGATCTAATTACAATATACAACAAGCTTAAGTAGCTGGTTTACGTAATCCCCGAGGGATACAGGCTGGCGATAAAACATTGTACTTGTTTGTTAAGGCTGGGTTGGTCAAGTGCAATTACAAGTCCTTCTATTATTTTTCTTTTAAATAAAGATTTTTCTTTAGGAAGAACTCTCCATGTGTAAGAGGTTGGTCAAGTGCAATTACAAGTCCTTCTATTATTTTTCTTTTAAATAAAGATTTCTCTTTAGGAAGAACTCTCCATGTGTAAGAATGACTTGGATGACTTGAGAGCCCTTTACTCCGACGAAGGACTAACGTCCGAAACGTCAGTAAGTATTCTCTCTTTTTTACGGTGTAGAATTTACATTTTTATTACTAAACTGATAAATAAATGCCATAATGCAAGTATTTTTAGTGTTCTTGGAGTTTACTTTCGTATATCTTTTGGTTTGTTAAGGTAAGGACATTTTTTATGTAAATAATCAAATATAATGGAATAAAAGAGCATATTTGAAGAATGTACAAATATCAGCTGTATTACGTAACTAAAATTTATTCGATTAACGTTTATTTTTAGCATACTCAACGAAGTATTGACTAAAATTAAAACGCAACATCACTGCTAAAAAAATTAACAAAGTTAAGTTAAGATGTATGAATAAGTACTTTTAAAATTTAGGTACGTCTCGAAATTAGAAATTTTAATAATACTTCTTCCTAAATAAACAATCGTTACTAGATTTGAAGAAGTTTATCGCAATTTTCGTCCCAGACATAGACCCAAGATAGCTTTCTCTGAGCCTTCTCCACGACCGTTACCTAAACCAGCTAAGATGTTTTGATTGAATTTTCTGCGAAAAATCCACCTGTCAGTCATCATTTTTAAGAGGTTTTTCATTTAATATGCCGCAAACGAAATAAAAAAGCATTTTTTTGTCACAATTGAGAACTGAAACGCACGCCTCGGTTCAGCTTATTAACATATCCGTTGACCGACAAATTAAATAACAAACTGACAAAACAATTCCGTAGAGATTCGTATTCACCTGGCCAAACCAAACCATTCATTTATTACTAATGTTTACACATTCTGTGGCTTTTCGATCTTTCTAAATCTCGCGAGATACGGCATTTTGTACTCAGTCTTCTGCAGCACATTCTAAATTCAAGATTTAAACGACTCATTTTTTCAATCTTAACTAGAAAACATTTCTTTGTTTTTACATCAAAGACTGAAAGAAGAATGTGAAATCTGTACTTAAAGTTAATTAAGTAAGAGCTTAGTGCCCCATGCAGCCTGCCGGTGCTTATTACGGGGACAGGCTGTGTATGATATTAACGAGACAAGAGTCTTTGACTCCCCCCCGACACAAATCCGAGCTAGGTTATCCCCAGCAGAAATCGGTGCCCTATATACCAACCTCGTATGAATGGGGGTTAAATCCGGGACTTTGTGGAGGAAAGACGGACATTTTCAAACCACGTTTGTTTAATTGAACGGTTTTTTACCTTTTTATTCCTTTTGTTCTCTGACTCTATCTTGCATTGACCGTATTAGTTTGAGTTCTTTCAGGGGGAATTGAGCCGATTGCTCTTGTGTTGGTAAGAGAACAAAAGTTTGAACCACTTCTCAGAGGTTTTTTACTTTTCTAGTCAGCTCACTCAAAATATGTTATACCTAATTCATAAGGTGGACTCCTTTCGAAACTGCTGCCCCAAATACCGCGGATTAACGTTGCCATGGTTACCCTTGAGGGAGGCTTGGATGCTACTGTTGCGGCTGATCATCAGTGACAACTGCGTCATACGTGATTGGGTGCGGACAGCGGGTTTCCTTGAGCGACGCATGCCCAGTATGTGACGGTATGTTTCTTGAAAGCGTCTGTTTTGTAATGAGTAGAGAATCGGATTGAGGCTGGAATTGAGATAGCCCAGTGCTAGTAGACAGTGATAAACATACGAGGAGATGTTTCTATAGAACACTCCAGTGATACTAACTATTGTGTATGGCATCCAACACAGCACAAAACAAGTAACAATGAGCAGAATGTTTTTGGCAGCTTTGATATTTTTCAAGAAATTCCGGTTGATGTGTTTTATCGTGTTATTGTTGGCGTTGACGGAGCTTGTAGCCAGATCAGGGTTGCCTTTGAAAATGTCGTTTCTGTTTTGGGCAATGACGTAAATTTTTCCGTAGACAACGCACATCACCAGGAGCGGAAGTAGAAAGTTAATGCATGAGCTGACCACAGAGTATGCTGGCGCCATATTGAAGTAGCACAAACCATACTTAACACTCTGTGAATAAGATTTCCAACCCATGACAGGGATAAGTGAAAAGGTCACGCAGTACACCCACAAAACAGCAATAACAATTAATGCACGCCGTCGGGTCATAAAACGTGTTTGACGGTAACGGCTTAGTGGATCGCTAAGGCTTTTATAGCGAACAACGCTGACCGCAAGAAGATTTAAGATAGATGTTGGAACAGCGATGGAATATACAGTCGTGTAAATATTACACATCAATTCACCGTGTTTCCATTTGTTACCGTTTAGCATTTGTTCGGCATCGAACGTCATAGACAAACTTGACGTAAGCAAATCGGATACCGCCAGTGAGAAAATGAAATAATAAGTCGGGGACGAGCGGAAGTAATCGTTCATGCATATTGCGCAACACACCAGCAGATTTCCAACTAGCGCTGTGATGGCTATAATGATTAATACAACGGAAATCCCGGTGTACATGGCATTAAGACTGAGCTGCGGTAAGGTGCTTGCAGACAAGTTGGAGTGTGATTTCGTGAGGAGTTCTTCAAGGCAGCCAGCCGTGGTGTTCCCAGAGAGATTAAGACTTTGATTACCGAAGTGTTCCATTATGGGACTGTATTTGCCTGCTGAAGAATAAAAACAAAAATATCAGGCGATATTAAATGGTAAAAAAAAAACTGAAAAATGGGAGTAGGAACACAAAACAATGGAAATGCAAGACGCAAATGATTTGTGCAAGAAGAAATATTTTTCCTAACTGAGCCTGCATGTATAGAAGTGGACACCCCGCTGGCCCGGTCAGCAAGACGTATTTTGTTAAACACTTGTTTCCCGTATAAACTGGACCAACTCGTAAGATGAAATTGAAGACCAAGTTGAAACTTCAAATTTATAAACGCCTTAATTCTTCCGACATTTTCTTGAAAAAAGGGTTTAACGACGAAAACTTTGCAATTGGCTGTTTACATTTTTCAGTTGTCTAAATTATTTGTTACTGGCCGACAAACTTCAATAATTGTTTTAATAATAAACGTTTTCATAATTATTTTAGGGACAACCAGTTAATGTTGTCAGGCAATTAAGATTTACTGTTTATTGGTTTTAAAAAGTTGGACAAAGGACGTTAATATTTTTACGAATATGACGATTATGCTTTTTTATTCGCACATAAAAATGGCCCACTGAACACTCGTTTCTCCCCCCATAGTTAGTATGGGGTGTGTTTTTGAGAGGTTCAGATGAATAGGGGGTTTGAAACATGAAAATTTTAAGATTGTTTCATGAAACTAATAAAAGGATAGCATTTTAAGATGACAGAAAATGTGGGAAAAGGAGGAAAGACATGAAAAATATCCACTTCTATTAAAATCTAAATTATTCTTGTTATATCCTAGTAAACATGTGATATATTCGATATTCATGCTTGTGATGACAGGTAAGTAGTTCGTAGTTGCTCCAAGTGTGTTGTTGAAACTGCTGAGCACAAACATCGCAGGCGAATAACCACTTCTTCCCGCCAATATTGAAACGTCAAAAAACGTTGTTGCATGCAAAACTTTTGTCAGTTCCGTTGATTCTAAAAAGAAGTAAACCGTGGATAATGAGATGGCAACCAAACGAAAATGAAGCAATTAAATTAGCGGACATGTCCTGAAATACAAACAATGGCAATTTGTCCTCGTTGCTCTGTAATTACTTTACATGCTCCATGACTGATACGTTCTAGTTGTGTGGCAGTTGTTCATTCCAGTTGAGGTTTTGTTGGTGTCTGTGCCTGACATGTTTCACTTGTGAGCCCGACTTAATAGAGCTATTCAGAAAGACTGACAGGCGTGGAGAAAGGCTGTTAAAAATCAACAAATCGAAACTAGTTCGGGAAAATCTAATTAGCACTATTGAGTAAGATTCGAGTACGTACCAGATTCACGCCTTAATCGCAGATGGTTGAGCTTTTCACCTGTTTAGAAAAGCAACAACAACAACAATATATTTTTTAGATATTCATAGAATGTGAACTTGAATACTGAGATAAAATAATAATAATAATAATAATCGTTTATTAGCACACTCATTTGCGGTATTAAAGTACAGAGTAATATTTACAATTTTCAAAAGTTAACAGTATAAAAGTATAGTCTACTATCGATATTATGGTTTCAAATATTTAAATGTAAAAAAGGGGTCCGCTCTCTTTGTTCTTCAAAAATTAGAATTTCTAAATTTATAATGTTTATTTTTGCCCCGCATTAATATTTTTTAAATTTAGTGTTCAATGTCCGGGGTCTCAAAACCCGATAAATGGTAAACCAGGGTTAATTTTTAATCCATTTTATGATTTCCTACTTTCTATATCTTGCTTTGGGTTGGGATTTTGGAGTTAACTTGTTTCTTTCATGAGTAAAACTGAACAGTATTTTGTAAGCAACACAAAACTTTACTCATATGAAAAATTCAGTCTCTGAATTTTGTCTTAACCCAGAATTAAGTTAAACGGAGTTTTGAGGAACCTGCCCCAGGTGTTATAGGTACTGTAGGTCTAGGAGAAGGAAAGAAAGACTGATAGAGGAAGAGAACAAATGCTCTATGGCACACTTACACAGTGTCACATCCAATATTATTATTATCTTCATCGTTATGCCGGTTATTGTTATCATTTCTACAGACAAACAACATGTGTAGTGTATTGCAAGGCTTACCCTGATGACGAGTCATGCATGCGACACTGAGACTCGCGACCCTCGGGTTTTCTTTCGCGCATGTATGTTAGTTTGCGCAGTCTAACTGTTACATCAAATTTCTCTCTTATTATTTTTATCTAATTTTAAAAGCGCATTTTTCCATTTTTGATTCCGATGCGAATCCAATTCTAAAAACAAAACATGTTTTTTGTTGTTGTTTTATCTTGCCATAATGCCATGATTAAAGACATATACTTTTCTCTGGGCGTCTGCTGGAAGGCCAGTCAAACACGATATGATTTGTCACTGACCCGCCACCCCTCTAACTCTACCTGGCCGAGATTGCCAATCTCTTAGCTTTTTATCTTAACCTAGAGAATGCAGAAGAAGGAAAGCAAGCAATTTATCTATCCATTCCTGCTCCTTTCAGTCGCTTTCGAAGATCAATCAATTAAAATTTAGAAGCGAAGAGCTTGTTTTTAAGCTAATGTTCCTACCAAACCTTCGAGGTGTGTGCAGTCCTCGGTCAAAGACTGATACAAGAACGGGCTTACAAATAACGTTACTCACAATTTTCCAAGTCATTCAATATCAGTACCTTTACGAAATGAAGAATTTGATTTGCAAGATTTTTCTTCTTCCTAACTGGCTTAAATTATTCAATTTTAATTCCGAATACCAATTACTCAACTGAAGACAATGGAATGGTGCTGATCTGTTTCCACGACACCCGGCTCTTCCCATGGCCCCTACAACTACAAGGGTTCAAATCGCGTCATCGGCTGAGAGAAAGTTTTTTGTTCTCTGATCGATTGTTGTTGGTTTGAAGAAGACAAAATTCATTATCTCCTTATTTCCCCCAAACCATTACTCAAATTGATATATATATATATTTTTTTTTTTTGGATTATATGTTGAACTTATTGAATTGTATTGTAATTCATTGTACAATGATTCTCACATGAAGCGGAAAGTAATTGAAACTAACAAAAATATCAAGAGAACATTTTGAAAAAACATAATATGAATTGAAATAATACTTGGATAAGAAGAGATTGTATCTTGTAATGTTGAAAAGATCTGTCAACAATGAGCTTAACAAACGAGCGCGAAAACTTCTTAACGACGACGAATTATTATGTTTTGATGCAAACCAGCCAAAGTACCCCAAAAAAAAGGGCCTCGATGTTACCATAAAAGGTGATAAAATGTTCTTACGAGTAAAAAACATATTATATGTTTTCAGTTTTATTTTTACGAGGAAAAACTCATCTATTTTGTCTTCATCATAAGTCATATACGGTAAATACACCATTTTCTTTTAACCATGCAGAGAGATCAGGCTTTCACGTGTGAAAATAACAGGTTTATCTTTTGTTCTGTTTTAGAAAAACAAGTGCATTTAAAACAATATTCTCTTTTCAGTAGATATTAAATAGGATTTAACAGGATTTAACATGAGACCTCAGAGAAACGAACTTTGTCTTTTCTTTCTAAGAAAGTAATCTCTTGTTCATTTACATTGTTCACTCAAACATAACATTGTTCCCTTAAAAGGGTTATGAAACTTCCTTTTAAAAATAACCAATTTGTCCTGAGAGCTCTTTCTGTAAAATTATATTGGTCGCATACAACTGAGATGCTGACTATCGACTGCATTTTGGTTTGATTTATCTATATAAACACAAAGTACCATTTGAACTCTATGAACATGTTTCACCTAACAAACTAAAGCTAATGAAAAACCATGGAAACTAACTCTAACCGGTGCAACTGTGTCTAGTTGATGACAAATTTACTGCACTAAACCTTTCGAAAATGAAGGAGAAATGAAGTGTGCACGTTTTGAATTAAGTATAATGGTGACATTATTCCTCTCACACAAAGTGAAAAAGCATCAACTTGCTGTCTTTTCAGGGACCCAGGAAAACGAAGTCAGAACTAGATTGTTGTAGCTGGTCGCCCTGCCCAATGTTGCTAGCAGTTCTTTTACAATTTGCCAATTACAGATTTCAGGAGTTCAGTGCACGTGATGTTTCTATTGTAAAATGATTTTTTTTGCGCCCACTGGCGGCCTAACCTGAAAACCTCAACCGAATTACAATATCGAAAGCCAAATATATTCTTTTTTCTAGAAATTAAAAAAAAAAAACAAATATTTACCAGGGCATCTGCTTAGAAAAATTTGCACAGCTCTTAAAACACCCACATGATTTACCTTTTTTAAGCAATTCGCGAAACCTTTTCTTGTTGCTTTAGCCTTGACATATACCGACCTGTTATGTTACAATTTTAGTCAAATACATCCTGTTTTATTTTGGTGATGTCTTCAAAGAACAATTTACATTCAGCTTAAAAGAATAAAATGACTGAGTAATGGAACAAAATGGCATAACAACAGCACATAAAAAAACAAATGGCTATCAGAATCGATTTTTTAGTTACAAAGAACATTTTTCTTTGACTTGTTCTTGTACAACTCTTCTAAAACAAAATTAATCCACAGAAACATATTCTTATAAAGAATATTGATTTCTCTATTTTTTTATTTTAATTCTCTAGCTGGAAGATAAAATCCAGCTAAGATATTAACCAAAAAAATCAATACGTTTTATTACATTTACAGACAAAAATATGAATGCACTTAAAAACCAACTTGGCGTAGTCGGATACTGGAATAGAAATTAAACGTGGGAGACGAAATTTAACTACAATAGTGTTAAAAATATATGACAAATATGTAGTCAAGTTTTCATAGCTACTCGAATAGTATTTGAAATTCTTTTATGAAATCGAAGTATCGAAATCTCAGTGTAATCCTCTGTTTCTGTCTCTATTTTACTAGTATCCGTCAGATCTGAGCTAAAGACCTCGGATAGAAAACTTCTATTAGAAAACACTTTAATTTTGATTAAAATAGTGTTGTTAGTTTTTATTTAAAACAAAAGAAGGTTCTAAAATTCTTAAGCGGGAACAACTTTAAAACGGAGAAATATATAGCTTTAGTGTCCTTCGGGCTTTTCAGAAAAAATAAAACTGTAGATGACCAAATAGACCCGAATGAGATGAAACGACTTTTTTCGTTCTATAGCTGCACAAACATGCATAACTCATTTGAAGTTGAATAACTATTAAGATTGATTGAGAATCGTAACTATTACAGACTCCGTTTTACGGTAGCAACTATAACTTCAAAAATTTGCAAAGTTTCCTCAAAAGCAGATTTTAAATTGACATTCTAGTAACTTGCTCACTTACTTGTTCCCTTGCTTCTGAGAGTCGAAAGATGTTTTTGGTGAACAATTTACCACATGACAAATTTTTGATCATAACACAAACCCGGTACAGCTGTAGCAACAATGACAATCTTGATTTGTTGAATCGAATACAATTTGTTTTAATGAATTTTGTTCCAGCAGAGAATTGACAGCTCCTCCTCAGTTCAATTCTCAAGTAATTTTAACAAATCATAATCATTTTCTGAGAATGTCAATTTTTTTCCACGGTCTTTGTGAAATTAAAAATTGCTTCAAGGCTTGCGTCACTCAACTCTTAAATGGACGGAAAAGCTTTATTTTATTTACTCAGAACTCAGTTTTCATTTTAATATCAGAATTATATTGTTATTTGATATTTCTAGAATATCTTTAAGTTTGACACCAATACATTTTGTTTGCTATCGTTGTACCTTTAAACCTGAAAGTAAATGAAGTCGAACTGATCTATATCATCGTTTAGAAATTTTGCAATTATTTCGAGTTGAGTCAGTTGTTCTTAATCCCATTAAATCTGACGCGCCAATTGCCACAAACGTGGTCTTAATAAGTAAGAATTGTTGTGTAATTCAGGGAGGAAGTCATTATGAGAGAATGTAAAAATGAGTGTAGAACTTACAAAGTAAGATCACATAATGACCCTTGAATTGGACATTAAAAGAAAGTGGTTCCTATATTTTCATATGATTCACGCTCGATACTTGTAAAAACATCCTAAACCCAAAGCGGAACAGGGCAACTGGTATTATAAAGTAGAAGCGAAAAGGTTGCAATTGTAGCCCCATTATTAGATATGTTATGATAGATAAACGCGCCATTAGTATTTATCTTTCGGCTTGGCGGTGGGCAGTGGCTTAATAAATAATCTTTGTGAGGAAGAACTAAAAACCAGTTTTGGTGAAAACAAAAAATTACAACTTACCAATGTATTGTTTGCACGCTAAATAACCATGGAAAAGCTTAAGGAATTTAAAAATAACTTTGCAACTGCCTTTAAACAATCAACTAAACCACGTCTTGCGATCCGTATTGATAACTTTTGGGCAAATCAATTAACAAAAACAATTACTAAAATTTATCAAAATGATCAATTGGTCGGTTAAATTTTAAAATTAATAAAATGCCAGAAACTGTAAATGTGGTTTAGAAACTCAACATCAATTTTAGCCTTTTTTTTTCATTACAATTTTTGGGATAATTTCCGTATTGGGGCGTACTGGGTCCTGTTGGTTTAGGGTTAGGGTTAGTTATATAGAAAATGGGTGAGATTTTTATGCATAAACTATCTGCATAATTAAGTACGCCGCAATACGGAAATTTTACCCAAATCTTAGTTCAGGTACCAGGCTGACTGTTGTGAGAATCTCTACAATACACTAATAAACTTAATGTTTTGATACGAATATGTTTTATAACAAGTCATGAAGCTCAAAAGTCTCTGAATATATTAAGAATTATTTGAGAATCGGCTCATGCACAGATGTATTTTTGCAGCACTTCTTAAGGTATTTTGATACGCGCGTTTCTGCAATTTCTGAAACTTGCTGTTATCCTTACGCTATTCTTATACCTTTATCTTAATTATTCATATCAGCTTTTGATCATGTTATAAAAGTACTAAGAAAGAAATTGCAAAATGTGTTAAGAAAATACTTGAGAATCATTTGAGACTGAAATCACTGGAAAAACTAAGAATCATGGGCCATGGGGCTCACACGAAATTGACTGATTCTTATATAAATATAATAAGCACATTACTGCTATAAGAACTATACTTTTTTCCCGAGCCTCGCGATTCTTAAAATTTTGACACTTTGAGCCTTATATAATTCTTAAATGATTCTTCAATAATAGTTTCAAAATACGCCCTGATTATGCTGGAGCAATAAAACCAAAGGTGCTTTGTGCGGGTCGAGTGATTGAACCTCGGTGATATTCTTAAAAAATTCTTAAAATTTCCGAAATGTGAGCTTCGTGATTCTTATGAACTGGATTCTTATATTAAAAAAAGTGTGTAGCAGATGTTTAGCCCATATTTAGTTCGATGGCATACACACACCAACAGACTGCAGAGATGTGTTTAGCAAAAAAAATTGTTTCCATGGTGATTAAGGTAGTCGGAACATAATTCTTAAATACTTTCTAACTTTTTCGAAATCTCCTCAAAAAAGTTTTCACAAAACTACAAATTTCCGAAGATGGTGTAGTCATGACGTGTACGAGCTCTTTAAAATTTTTAAATTCAATATTGTTTATCTCCCAGTTTTTATCTTTTTTGTCATACCTTAATGATGTACTTCTTCCCTTATCTGGTCTACATGCGAACAAACTTCAAAAAAAATTGAAAAATTGTTAGTGATTGTTTTATCAAAAACAATCAAGTTTTGACAAATTGTGCATTCGTATTTGTAAGCTCGCATTGGTTGTTTGTGTGTTGCATTCGTTCAGCGTTTTAAATCGGCAAACAAGGTTTTTATTCAAGATCTTCCTAGACTGATTATAGATTTTGTTTTTAAAATTGAAAAGGAACATTCAAGTTACTTAATCTTTATGAAGGTCAGCCTAAGTCGCCATGCAAACAATTAATTAAAAGTGCCTAACTACAGAATACCCCGAAACTGTTGATAAGTGATTTAATCCTACACATTCGTCTTTCTTTAAGGCTGATTTACACTAGTGAAGTAAGCGGAGACGGAAGATGCTTAAGTTCGTGTGTAAATCAAATGAAGGAGACGGAAGCGGAAACGGATGCGTAAAGAAAGCAGAACAGAAGATTTCCTTTTTCGCCTGGTCTCCTTCACCTCTTACATCGCTTACGTCCAGTGTAAATCGCTTGAACGGAAGCAGAGACGGAGACGTAACAAATCAGCCAATCAAAATTCTAGACAAATATTAGCATCTGTATCCATCTCCGCTTCCGTCTCCTTTATTTGATTTACACAAGAACGTAACCTCCTTATAAGTTTCCTAATCCGTCTCTGTCTCCGCTTACTTTACTAGTGTAAATCAGCCTTTAAAAACATGCTCGCAGTTAAATGAAGTACAATAGTGACGGAGCATTCTGTAGTTGCTCCAAAACTAAAAGTTTAGAATAAATCTTGGCATTATCTGCAAAATTTTATCATTTGCAAATCAATCATATTCCAACTGTTACAACATACGATCGGGATTTGCTGAAACTGAAAACAGCTGAGCTTCCTCATTCCGCTGTTGTTTCAGCTGTTCCTTAAAAGACGTTACTTCTTATTGTTTTTCAAGAAGAAGCTTAATAGCTATAAGTACAAAAATATCAGCCGCTTTTAAAAATGTCAAGATGAATTATTTCTTTTATTCTCATTAGAGCTAATCCTGAATGTTTGTTCACATATAAATTTTATTTTTTAAGATCAACTTTGTAAGGCGACATAAAAAGGGTTGATAATTGCTCTTTAATAAGTTTGCTCTGTAAAATGCGGGCGGACGGACTATTTTTTAATACTATTATATTGGCCGGTATAAACGATATTGTAAAAGTAGGCATTGGCAGATTGTGCTCCTAAAATTGGCATATTATACTACTAGCAGTGCTCGAAATTTTGCTAAATCATGCTAACCGTTATGCCAGAATTCCTATGTGCTCCTGATTTCCGAAATTATGCTCACAAAATGACGTAGATTCTGATATACATATAGGAGCGCAATAACGACACCAAATTTTAATTTTGGTGGTTTTCAGGTATGTTGTTGCCAATTTATTTGTGTTTTATGGCCCTTAAATGTCCAAATTAGCTGTTCGCATCTCTGAACCGGTTGTAAAATGCTCTTTAATTTCCTCCCGTTATATACACAGTCAGTGTTTTTGATGTTATTCAGTGGTATGCAAAGCAAAGATGACATAAACGAATTATACGAAAGATTCTCCAAATTTGTTGTTTGACATTCACGTTGTCTAGAGAAACCAAAAAACAAGAGCTTTTCGCGGCGTATCAGTGAAGACGGCGGTTGGCAGGTAGTCAGCTTGGTACGGATTCTATCCTGCATTTTTTGTGTTCAATTAATCGGCGCCGTTGTAGTCCTTGTATCTCAAGATGGCGAACTTGCAGCGCGCACTTGTTTTTAGTGATGCAACTTTGACTGACAAAATTTCCCAGTATGTGGGGAACATTTACGGTGTTTTAACTGGTGACACTGATGAGTGAAACCAAATATCAAACATGTCTGATAATTTTTTTGTCTCTGAATGACAAAACATCCGTGTGTGTGGACAGCTAAAGGAAACTGCACTTGAGCTGAAAAAGGTACAAAGGTTGTTGTAATAAGCCAAATTTGAAGCAAATTTGAAGCCTCAATTTGTTCTTTAATAATTTGTTCTTATTTTTGTGAGCGGTTAGAAATGATTGATCGTACGAGGAAATGTTAATAATACAACTACGTGTATCATTTGGGACAATAGTACTATGAATATGATAATAAATGGGAAACGGTGCTTCTGTGTTTTTACTGTGCACATTGCGATTGTAATTTACAAGATTCAGTAAAGTTTCAACAAGAAACATTTTCACTTTTTTTCAGCTTCAGCCTGAGCTTGTTTTTAATTTTTTTTTTTTTAATTTTCGGTCAATCTGAGCCTCTCTGTTCTTATAAAATTCCGCTTCTTATCAAAAAAAGCCCGTACTGCATTCATCAGATAATGCTTCAGATAGTGTAGACAAACAAGACGACAAGGACTTTTTCGTTGAAGTGATTACAATTATCAATAAAATGACGCAA
>JANCMA020061032.1:0-15883 GCA_024336925.2 Zoanthus solanderi | reverse complement strand
GGCATGTGTTGAGGAGGGATGATGGGCATGTTTTGAGAAAAGTGTTGGAGTTTGAAGTGAAGGGCAAGAGGAAGCGAGGACAATTAAACCAAAGAAGATGTAAAAGATGCAAGTGGAGAAGGAGAGCAAGAGTGTTGGTTTGGCGAAGAAGGATGCCTTGAATCGAGCAAGATGGAGAGTGGGAGTTGGAGAGATTGCTGTTAGAGTGGGATAAGTCTGGCCACCCATGTTTACAGGGATAAACCCAGATCAAAATTGCCTTGATTGATTGATTGATCCATTGTTAATTAGTTTGACAACGAGGAACGGAAGCACATTTCTTCAAACAGAAAAGATGGCAGGAAAGTACAGCTCCACTGGATTAGCCTAAATGTACAGTTGTAGCATGCATACATGTCGACTTTGTAAACATTACTTTGTACATTGAATAACAGTTATATATGAACTACTACCTTGTTTTTGCTTTGTCACTTTGTTTAAATTCCATGTTACAACTGCTCCATTCCCAGCAGCTGAGGCAATGACATGGTCTATAGAAACAATAACATTACACACTAAAAGATGAAAAGTGTATTTAACAAACAAATATATAAGTTATTTATAAAAGATTATGTCAGTGAATAAATAAAAAGGTGAATAACATAAATTATCATAAATTAATAAATGAATGTCAATGAAACAAAAAACAAACTGTATTAAAATTAAATAATTAATATTATTAATAGTAACTATTACCATGGAAAGCATCAAGAACATTTCTGATCTCCCAAAAAAGTTTCAAATGAAGAATGACAGGTAACAAAATATGTGTACCATTTGGACCAATTTATGTTACTCAATGTCAAGCTGTTGCATTTAATAGCTGTCTAACCTTTTGATTTTAAATTAATATTTATTATAGATGCCATTATGCATAAGTATTATCGTTATTAGCATATTTCCTCAGCCAAACAGTCTAACTACATGTATGTCACTTTCTGAACTGTTTTTGAAATACTGAAAAAATGACTAGTAAGATACAATTTTGTCTGCATGTCTAAACCACACTTAATATCTGCTTCTTGATTACTTTTGCCCTATTACATTTGTAGAGTATAATTTTTCAAGTGCCTGACAGTGACTTGATATAATTTTTTTTCATACAGAGTACATAATCATGATTGTACATTATCTCACCTTCATGTGGGTGCCACTGGACATCTGTTATACTAAAATTCAAGTTGATCCTTCCAACACGTAGGTTTGCTTTTTCTTTAAAACCATTTTCTTCAATTCCAATAATCTTGAATACTAAAAAAAATATTGCCCAAACATTACTACATTTATTTTTAATTTTGAATGAGAACATTTAAGTTTTAACATTAATTTTTGTAAATAAGCTCTGAATCAGGTAAGAAATGTAAAGCTATATAAACATTCTTTCCAATCTTGAGAAGGAGTCTTTACTTATTCCCTAATGATGGTTCAGAAGATAGAACAGAAATTTGAAATGCAAGTACATACATCTCACAAGTGTTATAAATTATTACAGAGGTGCCGTGAGGGGTTATCAGATGCAAACAACCCCCCTTTTGAATGTTAAGAAAAGGAAAGTCTCCTCAAGCTTTCAAAAAAATGCTCTTAAAATAATCTCATTTGAATTATTTTTATCCTCCAAACTTTTATTACCATATTTGACCGAGTAAGTGCCCATCTCCCTGCAGCAGTAAAATTTCTCAGGAAACATGTCCATGAACCCCTTTAGATTCCTAATGTGCCTTTGGCACTTGAAACTTCCTGCCCTTCAGTTGACCCAATCTCAAAAAATCCTGGTGATGCCTACGCTGGCTATTAATAGTCTAGTCATACCATTCCTCCCGGCAACAACCACTTGTGAATGATCCTTGCACATGCTGAAGGCATTGATTGCACCCTCCAGTTCACAATGCATTGTGTGATGTGAAACCCCACCAATACCTGTGAATACGAAACTCAATAATAAACAAACTCCATTATTTTATAACTGCAACTTGATAAAACAACTTTCAGGATCAGATTTAAAGTTTCTAGTATTTCCATCTTCAGTCAAAAGGCCTTGAAAAGAGAATCAAAATAGTTACTAGACCAAAGCATTTGATTGGTCAGTTTTTCCCCTTAGGGTAACAATATCCTTATCTGGAAAGTCTGGCGTAAAAATGATCAGTGTTAAATTAAATAAAAATTAATTTCATGCCAAAGGCAAATAATTTATTAGTTAATTATTGTTTTTCCAATTTTTAAACATTTTTAGAGACATTTAAATTACATTAAACATCAATTTACATTGCACTTCCATTCATCACTAGTCCCTGAGGCTTGTGGCTTTCCCAGGTCAAGGAATGTAGATTTTTCTTTTCATCATCAATCCAATTTTGATCCAGTTTTATCCCCGTAAACGAGGGTGGCCGGATTTACCCCACTCTGCTTGCAATCTCTCCCACTCCCACTCTTCATCTCGCTCAATTCTTTGCATCCTCCTTCTTCAAACCAACACTCTTACTCTCCTTCTCCACTTGCGATCTCCATTTCTTCCTCAGTCGTCCTCACTTCCTCTTGCCCTTCACTTCATACTCCAATGCCTTCCTCAAAACATGACCATCATCCCTCCTTAACACATGCCTGTACCATCTCACTCCACTTGCCTTTGCCATCTGAATCACTGTTTCCTTCAATCCCAACATCTCCATACATTTTATATCTAGTTAACAAAATAAATAAAAGGTAGAAGATTTATAATCCTATACTTAACTTTCCATTTACGGTGGAGTATTGCAATTTTAAAAAACAAAAATAATTAAGTTTCTAAATTCAACATGAATTTTCTTAATAATAATATTTATCAGTGTTTGATAGTTCTCACCAAATGTAATTTGCAAATGTACCTCTTCAGATCGGATCTTACTTCCTATTCAACTGGTTAGAAATCCTTCCTTAAAGTTTTGACATTATCCTTTTCATTCTTTTTATAAATGGGTTTTCAAAACCTGAAACACTTTGTCCAAGGTGCCATTGTTTCACTGGCACACTCGTAAACACTGAATCAAAACCAGACTGATCACTTATGACTGGCCAAAACCATGTAACAGTCTACCAACAACCGTATAATGTGTAACATGTTAGGGGTGACATAAAATCAAACTGTCACGCAAAATGTCAATTGTATGTTTATGTGGTCTTTTGGTCTTTTTAAAGTTTTCTCATGGCAGTTTAGCACTTTTCTTGATTTAAAGTACAGTATAGGGATATCGAATTTTAGTGGATAGAAATTCCTTTGCAACGTTTGACATCTTGAGGTCTGGGTGGGTGGGTTTAAAACAAAATGTAGAATTAATATTTGGAGTATGGTAATTTGGGTTTGGATGTCGCCCCTAACACATTTGCTCTCCACCTACTAAGCATTATTGTATTTGCCAGTTACCTTTACTATATCAGTATGGATTTCTTCAAACTGTTTCAGCAGTTACACACCAGAAAAATTTTGGCATTTTGTATCGGGGAAGTACAAGATAAGATTATATGCCTCCTAATCAAGTGATTCATGGTAAATCTAATACACTGACAGTCATGGTTAGTGAATACAGAAAAAAGGATACGCTACATAAAATTTATGGTGCATTAGAATACAGGTCTCTTCTCGCATACAAGGCAATCATGCACCAGTCAATTTTAGCCCCCGTTCTTTCCCCTTCCGTCAGCCCCAGGCACATGGCCGGGATTAGTAGGAGAGTAAGGCATAAAATTTGTGCCCCAATGATCATGAGTCGGGCGCTAGACATGTTTAGATTATTGCGAGATTTTGGCAGGGGATTGGACAGTTTTGACAAAATCCGTAGAAGGGCCTTTGAGCTAATTTTGCACCGCCATCGCGAATTCGTAGTGCGTGATTAAAAGTATCAGATGACCGTGGGCTTTGTTCTGACATGAGTGAGAAGGCTTACCTTGCAATTTTGCCATCTCTTGAGCTGATGGTTTCTCTACTAATTCCCAGAAGGACATTATAATTTATCCATTCTGTATCAAATATCCAGGCACCATTCTGTGAGTGGCCGAGCGATAAAGAACAAGTTAGTGTCCTGGGTCCCGTGACAAGGCTTGGATACAAGGCATCATTCCTTCCTTCCATGTTGGTCTCCATGTTGTGGAGGCAGTAAAAAACACTGTCATTTTGTGTAGTCTCCACTGAATCTGTCATTCATTATCTATAAAAGGACCAGTTACTGTGAAAGGGCCGTGCTAAAACTACTATTTTTTCCGCCTGGCCGTACATGAAGTAAACATATCAATTTATTCCTTGGGATACAGATTGTTTTAAAAGTTTTACTCTTGTTGAATGTTGGTTTAGTTGTGTTAAAATTGCACACTCTGGTCTTGAGCGCTAACGCACTTTGTGAAGATGGGTTTTATGGACAAATATATTTTAGACCAATATTACAAACGTCCAAACAGAGTTGGGAATTTTCAAAAAGCATTTCAGGTGAGTAATTCATTTCCTACCCAACTCCTCACAAAACCCCTCCCCCATTCCTTATCATTTTACTTTCAACTAAATTTTTCATATTTTATAAACGAGTTATATTATTTCCATTTTTTTCCCATCTTTGTATTTGGCCAACCTAGACAATACGAGCTGTGGTTCCAGTCACATACTCTAAAAAATAGGGTCAGTTGGTCGGATTTAATTTTGATTAATATTTAAAATCATGACTTAATCTTCACAAAATTCACACTTACATGTCATTCGCATGCACATTCTGGTGCACCTTGTATGAGACCTGCTACACCACCGACTTCTTTAATACCCCAGAATATATTACCTAATATGTACTTAGGGCAATTAAAATCATGGGTAAAACTTGGTATATCTGTATTTGATCTGTTTAAAAACTTAGAAATTTTGTCTGTGGTTTTCATCAGGTAGTATGAATTAGTAAAATGTTCAAGATTATAAAATTAAAATACTGAAGTGGGCCACAAGGCACCTGTGGAAATAGGATATAGCCATACAGTATGATGTTAAAAATGTTCAATAAGGAATTCAAATGAAAGCAAACAAACAAATGATTATAATTTAAGAACTTCAAAAGTCTGATCAAAAGCTTAACTTTCCTTGATTATTACTAAGCGAAAAACTGCAGGAAAAAATGCCTACTAAGTGAGAATAATTTTTTCAAAAGTGTGGAAAATCGCTATTTTTTGCAAAATAGCAAAGGGCAAGTATATTAATATACTGAAATGGGCCACAAGGGACCCATGCAATACAAACTTTATACATACTACCAAACAGAACTTTCTGTAACTGAGGTAGTAGTACCAAGTTTTATTGGCATGATATAAAACATTTTACATATTTTTACCAAAGCATTTGGAGTTATATTTCAGTGATATCAATAAATTAAACGTTCTTGATTACATGCCTCATATAACTGAAAACAAATTATTTTCATGATGATAATGCTCAGTAACAGTAAAATATAGAAAAACAAACTATATTAAGTTAACTTTTGTGAAGTGGTGATCATTCTACCATTTTCATTCCTCTCTTGTGTTTTGAGAAACATGACTGTATGTAATAAGTCACACATATTTTTGTTAAGTAATGGTGGAAACTAGCCATATAAACTTAGTAGTAGTTATAAAACTGTTACATCTTGCAGAAAGGAAATGCCTTGGTATTTCTGAAAGGACCCTCGGACATGATGCTATACAGAACAGCAATGGGATTGTCAATAGTTGGACTTTGCATATCGCTTGGAGGACTGTACCTTATGGCTACTGGAAAAATTCAAAAAAAGCAGCGATGAAACAATGATAAACAGTTTTGATAAAAGCTTGTACCATTTTTAACTGAATCAAATGTTTGGTGAAAACTAACTATACTTGTATGGTGAAAGTCCATCTATAAGATTTAGAAAATGCATTTAGAAACTGGAATCATTCCAACATTGGCTAAACTTATTACTTTCAAATACTGGAATTTTGTTTGTACTTTATGTTCTAATTTAATGGCGACAAAAACTTGTGAAGATTTTTAATACTGCAACATTTGTTGGTGGTGTGAATTTTTTCTTTGTTTAGTAAACAATAGAATTACAAACCTTCATTTTTCTGTTTTTCTTCAAACTGGAGTATTTCTTTGGTAGTATAATAAGAAAAACTGAATGGAAAATTTTTCGTACTGGTGCATACTTGTTATAATGCATTTTCTTCCCCATGCCCTAACTCCTATAGTATTAAATGCAATCGAACTGCATGCATAAGGAAATATGTGCCAGTAAGGAAACAATGCCAACCAAAGTTTGCTTATAATAAAATCTGAAATCACTGGTAAAAATGTCATTTTCATTTTGTAAGACTGGTGCAGGTAAATCTTGCAAAGCATCAAGATTCTCTTTCCTATGAATTACCATCATGGATAGACTGTATATCATGAAAATGACAAATTGAATGCAAGAGTATGTTATCATAGAAAACTCAAATGATGCATCTTTGGCAACTTTTAAACTATCTTGTTACTTTTATTCATTTTGATCAATTATGTTAAAAATCAAATGATCCTGCTAAGAAAATTGATAAAAATGATTAATGTTGAGTTTACTTGTTTTGGATATAATTTATAATCTATAACAGAAATACTGTTTCTTTTTTTGTTTCCCTAATTGCATTATCCATCTGTTCTTTTCTTGTTGCATTGAAAGTCCATCAAAAAACTTATTTACATAAAATAAGGATGATACAGTTTAATACTTCCCTGTCTTTCAAAACAAGTACCGCAAACTATGTGGACAGTCCTTTTCAAATCCAAAGCTACTAATACAAGAAGTGACAACCACAACTGAACATTGTTTTTTCTTTTAATAAGGATTAGTAAAGAATGAAATAACACAAGACAAGTATTCAAACTATTCACCACTATTTTAGTTAACAGTGAAATAATAAAAAATAAATACAAACTCAACATAGTATAACTATATAAGTTACATATAATGTAAAACTCCTTCAGCACTATTCTTGTGTACACCTATACTGTAACAATGTCTTTCAGCAAAATTTGTGATATATTATTTACAAAAGATTTATATCCACAATTCATTTAATTTTTTATAAAATGTTTTTGGGCATTATAAAGATAAACCCCGATAAGTTAGTCAATTCTGAAAAAAAAAACTTACAACAAGAACTAATTACCTGTTGCAAAGTGAACCTCAGATGATCGAAAATGATGTATAGTTTGGAAGGGAAAGACAAGTGGTAGTCATAAAGTGAACAGATTAGAATAGAATGAGGCACTTTGGATGAACAAGTCATTTTAGGGATGTAGAATGAGTAACTTTCCAGTCAATAGTGATGCCAATTCAGTTCAGAGAGGGAGGGTGGATAACTTTCCAGTCAATAGTGATGCCATTTCAGTTCAGAGAGGGAGGGTGGATAACTTTCCAGTCAATAGTGATGCCATTTCAGTTCAGAGAGGGAGGGTAGGTAACTTTCCAGTCAATAGTGATGCCAGGCCACTTAGTTCGGAGACAAGTTATTATTGGTTCTTCTGTCACACTTTGAATATCAGTCCATTCCACTGATGCTATCCCTTCAGTATACACAACCTGAATGGCATGAAATGATTAAGATGTTAATAGTTTTACAACTTTAGTACTAGATATAATTATTGAGGTGGCCATGAGCAATATGAAATTGTTCTTTGAGTGCTCAATTTAACACAAGAATGAAAATTTTGTATCTCCAAGCATCCATTTATTATTCACTTTTTATCTTTATACACTAATGAATTTGAAAATGACACTGTCCAAAATGCTGCATCAACAGGAACAATTTTTATATATAACTGTGCAATAACATTGCTATTTTTACATTATTGAAAATATCAGATTTTTGTTATCAAAACCTCACTTTGCATATATATGACTGTTTTTTATAATAGTTACTGGTATATGTATATTTATTTTTTATTGAATTTCAAAGTGTTTCAGACTTTTTCAATTTGTGTTTTTTTATAAATAGATGCAATTGATGCTCACACAATGAACTCGAGCTTCAATTTTTACAGTACTCAAATTTCTCAGTCATTGTGTGGCCAGCATGTGCATCAATCTGAAAACAAAACACTCACAAAACAGTCTCTATACCTTAATTACAGTTTCACAGGCTTGATAAGTTAGCATTGTTCTCAACAGAACAGTAATGTTGTCTTGATAATTCTGATGTCATGTCCATACAACATGTTTACTAAATTTGGATTTCTATGTATTTACCTTTTTCTGTAATTTTTAATGAATCGCACTAATAAGATTATCTATAACCAGCATACATGCCAACCCCAAAACTTTGAAAAGCAGGAGACATTTTTACGAGTCAACTTTTATTTAAGTTGTTCTGGTTGATTTAAAATATCAGTTCTTGCAACTGTTTCAGTTTGGCAGTGCAGTGGAGTGTCTATAACGGGATACGAGGATGACAGCTGACAGCAAGTGCACTATAAAAATTGCCTAAAACAGTATGTTCGATGTTTAATCTTTGTTTTGCAAGGGTGACGTATTAACCCTTTTGAGTTTTTTAATGTTATGACACTCGATAGTGTTGTAAGTCCTCAAGTATTAAATAAATATTTAATATTTGTGGACATCAAAAGCAGGGGATTTAAATACCAAAGTGGTAGAGTGGGAGATGAGGCAAAAAAGTGTAAACTTGTCTCCCACCAAAAGCAGGAGAGTTGGCATCTATCACTAGACAAACCTTTCGAACTTGTTCAGTTGAAGAATTTCCTAGGCCATTGTAATGGTACACTTTAAATGGCTTGACATCCTGGTAGTAGTTCTAATAAGGAATTAATGCTTTATTTTTTAAATTCTCAATACTTTGATTGCTTCAATTTATCTTCAGTAAGTTCAAATTAAAAATGAAGGCTACACAACTAATACTGTATTATTGATTAGTTATTATAAGTAATACTGACAGTTTCTGTTAAGGAGTTACAGTACATAGACATTTTTTATAACTTGTGACTAATAAATTTTTCTTTTCTTTTGTCTGCTACTTGGGCAGGTATGGTTGGTGCAGTTGTAAGATCTCTGCCTTCCAACCACAAGGTCCCCAGTTCGATCCTGGCTCTGCTGAGATTTGAATATCAATTTTGTGTGATCTTTTCTGCCTAAGCTAACTCAGCTTTCGATCCTTCTGGTGTAGGTAAATGAGTAACAACATCTACTGGGAGCTAACCTGCAGTAGATTAGTGGCCTGTCCAGAGGGAGTCAAAGACTACCATCCTCTTAACACTACAGAAACCGGAGATAAGTGCTGGCTCCATGGGCCACCTGGCTTGTAAAGATTTGTCTGCTAAATGCAGCTGAGGCGTACCTCATCAAATTTAATTCATTTCATTCTTTGTTCCAATTCATGATAGGGTTAGCCAATAAGGAGAGACCTTTCATCATCATCATCGTATTCAGTTTTACATCTGTTTTACATGCTGGCATGCATTGGACGGTTTTCAGAAAATTGACTTCCAAGCTAACCTATCTCTATTATCTTAACCTATCTACCTTTGTAAGATAAAAAGTCATGAAGATTGAAACAACACTGCCAATATATTGTGTTTACATCAAACTTACTAACAATGGTTTTCTTCTACATTCCATGGTAACGTGGACACACAATATAAAAATTAATGTTAATCACTGCTAAGACTATGTTCTATTGAGCATAATATATTACTTTTCATCAGTTCATAAACCATTCTCAGATGAAATTGGGAATCATAAACAGACCTGCGTTCATCAAATCATTACCCTATATGCAAATCATGCAATCAACTCTTGAACCATAATTATATCTAAATCAATGCAACAATGAAAAGGCAAAAAAAAAAACACAAAAAAAGTGCAATTGTGAAAATGTTGTCTATATTGTCATTCAACTGTCAGCCAAAGTGTTAAGAAAAGCAACTTGAGGCACTTCAAATAAATTAAAGTAAAAAGATCAACAATCCAATTCAAACTGCATTTAAAAGCCAGTTGATAGATGAGCTCAACTGACTGATGAAAATGATAACCTTTTTTTTTCTGAAAATGCTGACTCAGTTTACCAACCTTATGTGGTTGCGTTGAATGAGCGTTTCCATTGTGGTGGAGCACTCATCAACTTTACATTACTGAAACCAGAGATAAATGCTAGCCCCATGAGTCACTGGGCTTGCATAAGAATCAATTAACTAAAGGTCTTTCATCTGACTTGTTCTGCTTAACTCTTTAAAAACCTGGAATTAGCAATGGTTTTGAGTAAAAGTTCTTTAGTAGTTAAAATTAACTAGAGTCAAAACATCTTTACCTGCCCTGGAAAAAACTCCTCTAAAAAGTTGGGTAGAAGAATTATTCCTATTTGATCTGTATCCAGTCTTGCTCTCATGAATGCAACACTGCAAGTAATTAACAACATTTTAAAGCATTAAGAGAAGTACAATTTCTGTTGGGAAAAACCAGACCAGGCATGGATTTTTATTGAAACTGTTCAATGAGTACTCTTTGAAACTGTCATCTTTTGTGCTGGAAAGAAAACATATTTATGTCTGACAATGAAATTTGTGGGGTAGGGAGGGGGGTTAAGGGGGTGATCTCACCTTATAATTAAAGGTAAATCATCCAGAGGTGGGACGACGGGGTTCTTAAAACCAAACCACTTCCTAACATCAACTTCCTGTCAAAACTCTAAACTGTGCAATAAGCAAACTGTTCAAAATTGCCCTGTAATAATTTTAAGTCAGCTTTAACCCTTCAGGCCCAGTCAGTTATTAACAGCTGAATTTTCCTTACATTACACATGTATACAAACAAGACATTTGGTAATGAGAAAAGTACAGATTGATCAAACAAAGCAAACTATTGAATCTTGATTAAAAGAAAAATTATCTTAAACTTATTCAATGAAAAGAATAGGCTCAAGTTGGGAGAATTTAACAACACAACTGGGACTGAAAGGATTAATCTGATAGTGTGCCATACAAAATATTTCGAGCATGCTTGATTTTAAACTGTAATGCAAAAGATTCATTGAAAAGGTAAAATGGCTGTACTGCCAATATGGACCCCCTAAATATATGGATCCTTGTATGGACCCCTATTATATAAAATTATGGACATCTGAAAAATCATTTAAAAAAACAGAAAATGGCAGGGGGGCTATATAGGGGGGTACAGTGATTGTACTTTCCCAGATTCATTGAACCATGATTAAGAAATTTTGCCATGTTTACATGCATGTATCATTTACCTAAATTCTTTATAAATGCTGTCTTTAAAGCTGTCAACCACTTACTAAGCTGGGTCTGTTTCCAGTTCAAGCTCTTGTAAAATATTTGTTAATTTCTCACTCTCCACAAAACCGTTTTCTGGTAGGGATGAAATAACATGGAACAACAATATTGATCAGCAAACTTCAAAAAAGAGTTTTATTTACTACGTCACTAAAGAAATATTTTACAAAATCCTTATGATCATCTAACCCTTCAGAAATCATAGAGCAACAGCTTAATGCACTACAGGGCATGACAACTTTTTTTCTGGTAGCCACTTGGCTCCTAAATTCTTCAAAGTAGTAGCCAATTCTAAAAAGTTGGTCACCATTTTTAAAGACAAACAAAACTTTTTTTACACGGTCAGCATTCTAGATAGACCCTTCAAAATAAAGTTAGCTACAAGATCTTTAATTCAGTGATTCTTAAGATCACTTTCTACACATCCTATACTTTCCTTCTTCATTTAATGAACAAACTCGACAAACCACGGAAGTGGTTGCCAGCGAATGCCAGATGTGATGAAAGATTAGCCCACAAAATTTGCATGTGCTACAAAGTGGATAATAGGATAAGTCATATATTAACCTCACCTAAAACCGACATGGTGTCTAGTTATCGATTGAGATGTGAGAGATGCATGTGCTGCACTTTGCAAACAAACTTAATGAGGGCATTTGCTGCAAAATCATCTTTGAAAGTCTTCTTTAACCTTTATATCTCTATTTAAATTATTATGAAGCATTATAGTCATCAATTTGGAGCCTAACTTTCAGGATTTGGTCACCAAAGTGAAAAGTTTCATCACAATGGCACCTGTATTAGGCACAATTTCACACTCTGCACTAGCGTTAGATTCGTAGCTGTTATTTAAAGTGATTAATATATTATTGACAACATTGGTCAATGAGCATTATTTTGTGTGACCTTCTTTTCTGTCAAAACTCACCAAAGTTGGTAAATGCTACCATTACCAAATTACAAAATTCAACAACAGTTCTTTTCAAGATTACTTCAACCAAGTTAAGACAAACATAATAAAATTATGGATCTTTTACACAGTTAACAATCTAATCCCTACAGCACAATCTAATCCCTACAGCGAAATCTAAACCTAACAGCACAATCTAAACCCTACAGCACAATTTAATCACTACAGCACAAATTTTCTAATCCTTACACCACAATCTAAACCTTAAAGCGCAATCTAATCCCTACAGCACAATCTAACCCCTAGATCATTAAATTATCAAAACAGTTTCATAATACTAGGGTGGGCATGGTTGGAGCATTATTTTTGGCAAGATCTCTGCCTTCCATTTTTAGTCTTTACTTTTCTTCAAGTAAATTCATTTTGCAATTTAAATGCTATTTAGGAAAAATTAATTTCATTTTTAAAATTTTGAGATTGTTTGTTGAAATTCTAGAATGAACAATTATTAATACATTATTTAGTGTAAAGGAGGAAAATAGTATCACACTTTTCGCGATAAAAATATAAATTCATCCACAAAGTCGAAGTTTATAGATTAGACACTGGCAGTGGTAAAAAGACTTGTTTTTCATAGACACAAATATGCATTAATAATAGACTAAATGAATCAAAGAATCAAACTCAAGATTGCTTAATTAAGTGGTAAAACGCAAGGAGAACAAGTTTCCATAAAGTGGTAAACATTGCGGATCGAGACACTTATATACAAACCAACCGTGCCAAGCAGTCGGCTGCAGGATTTTATTGTTTAATAAAATTTTAGGCAAATGAGAAAGTCCCAGCTAATAAACTCACTCCTACGGCATATCTCTGAGTTAAAAACGAAAAACATTCTTTTTTTACAAATATATGGCAACCAAATCGGTATCCTTGGTGAACTTTTTTAAATAGCAAGGTCACCAAAAAGCAACAAGCTTGGAGCACTGGGTAAGTAACTTTGAATAGTTTGCAGAGAAATGGTTCTGACTTTGTTCTCTTCCAACAAAAAAAAAAAAAACAAGTGTGTATTTGAGCTTTTTGAAAACCTATGTGTTAGGATAAACATAACTTGTTAAAAAAACTGCTTTGAAGTTGATTTAAATTCAAAAGTTGGGTCTAAACAACCTGAAACAAAACAACCACAGGGTGAAACAACTGGCAACCTTTATAATTATCATCTCAAATCCAACTTAGAGGTTTCTTTACAAACCTTGTTTGTCATAGGTTTTAAAAACTCTAATTGCTTTATCTCTTGGATTTTCCAATCTTGACAGAGTTCTATCCTGAAGTGTATAAAAGACAATAGCTTAACAATCCAGAAAATTAAATGCAAGGATATGGGTAGACGTGATTGGTGCAATTGGTAAGATCTATGCTTCTAGCCACAAGGTTCCCAGTTCGATCTTGGCTTTGCCGAGATTGTAATATTTGTACGATCTTCTTTTTATTTTATTCTATTTTGTCTGCTACTTTGGCAGGCATGGTTGCACAATTGTAAGAGCTCTGCTTTCTGACCAAAGTCCCCAGTTTAATCCCAGCTCTGCTTAGATTCGAATATTAATTTTGTGTGATCTTCTTTTCTGCCTAAGCTAACTCAGCTTTCCAATCTTTCGGGGTAGGTAAATGAGTACCAGCATTTGCTGGGAGCTAATTACCTGCAATGGATTAGTGTCCCGTCCAGGGGGATTCAAAGACTCTCATTCGCTTAAAACTATAGAACCAGAGATAAGTGCCAGCTCCATGGACCACTTGGTTCATAAAGGATTTAGCTTAGTTTAGACTATATGTATATGAAGCACATGAATACTGATTTCAAAAGAACTTTGTTTATATAATAAAGTTGAGGCTTAAATGTGAAAAAAAAGAACATTGTAAGGATGCTGAGGCTAAAATAACAATGAGAACATTTTATTCAGACTAATTGAAAATAAATACTGTAAGTAACGTGAATATTCAGTTTGTTTGCAAAGACGAAACACATTTTAAAATCTATATAGATTAATATTTTAATAAATAAATGTGCATTTCTATTAAAACTGGCTTTCTTTTGTTTTTCTGAAAAACGTGCATCATATTACTGACCAAAGTTAGTGTCACCCTCAATGAAGTGTCCAAATGCTTATGTAATGTCTAAATGGACTGCTGAGTCAGTGTTTGTACTGAAAAAGTTATAAATAGTAACAGCCTGGTACACCTTGACTTTTGTATCTGTTCTTATCCCACACCTTTTCCACACATTCTTTCGTAGTCTGCCAAAAGTAGTGCTCACTTCAGCCAGCCTGTTTGTTATTTCATCCTCTAGGGTAGCATTTCTAGAGACTGTGCTTCCAAGGTATGGCATCCATGATTTCATCAATAGGAACTTGGGGTAGCTTGTTGATGGTTTCATCATTAATGTTTTGATGATGGTCCATTCAGGATATTTTCAAAGTGTTCTGCCCATCTCTCAAGGACTTTATCCTTGTCAGACATCAGCGTTGTTCCATCAGCACTGAGAAGTGGAGATTGTGAAGCTGTGGTGACAGGGCCGTAGTCTTCCCTCAAGCTGCTGTAGAAGTTCTTCATGTTGCTTCAATCAGCATAGCCCTGGATTTCATCAGTTTTGTTATTAAGCCAGGAATCCTGCATCTAGTGCAGCTTCGCCTGGACAGTGCTCCATATCTTCCACAATTTGTCACAATTTGATGTTGATGATGGATCATCAAGCTAGGCTTTGTATGCACTACACTTTTCCTCAAGTATATGTAGCTGCCCAATCTCTAGGCAGTTGTCATCAAAGCAGTCCTTGTGCTGTCTTTTTGTTGGCCCGAGGCATTCCAGAGCCATGTTGTAAACCAACTCGCAAAGTGCATTCCAAGCTATCTCAATACCTTGGCCATTCAAAACAGTCGAGTGTAGACATTGTTCAATGGTGTCAGTAAAGGGCTGCTTGATGTCAAGGACCTTTAACTTGCAGGGGCCTTCTTCTGGGTTGGACACGGATGTTAAACTTTGAGACAACAAGGCGATGATCTGCCCAGCACTCAGCACTGCACAGGGTCTTTGTGACCTTACTTACGGACAATAGCGTCGTCGATAAGATGCCAATGTCTTGAGCAGGGGTGCATTCACAATGTTTTGTTGTCTTTTGGGATGTTCCAATGAAGGACTACAAACAGTGTTCAATCCCAATCCAGGTATATTAATTTACAATCATATAACATGATCTGGTTCTGGTGTATTAATAGTGGAATGCTTGCCTTTACGAAATGAATATGGAAAGTCAAATAGAGATTGGACTTGAAATCTTTGCCCCAAATGTTTTGGATCTGTGCCTCCTTTATATATATTTTTACAATATTCCATTCAGAAGTATATAAGTATGTTTCTGGTCAGAAATGTTGAAAGATTAGTTACTTAACTGTAAGTAAGAATTAAATTCCCTACATACACATTGACAAAGTAACAGACTGTTAACGTTTGTATTACATAGAAGTAATAAGTTTAATTCAATGAGCTAAAATTGTGGCTTTTATTTCATGGCAGACATGCTGACATTAACATCTGGCCAAGACACGGATACATTAACTAGGTTTTTACAGTCATAAATGGAATGC
>JANCMA020061031.1:0-26453 GCA_024336925.2 Zoanthus solanderi | reverse complement strand
TTTTTTGGTACTCACAAGGATTTGAACTCCCAACCTCTGGATCTGTAGTCCTCTTCCTTATCCACTTGACCACACAAACAATCGTTGCTATTCACCCTATAATTCTCAACCTTATAATTTATAGGTCCTAGTCTTACCACGGCCAAAAATTATAATTTTCATTAAAAATAAACTAGGTTTAAAATATTTTGACCTAGTTCGAAATCATTTTAAATTAAAATTCATTTTCAACTACAACATATATATATATAAAAAGTAAATCAGTTTCTGCTTATGATCCAGTTGGCCAATCAGGCCAGCACGTTTCTCTGGTCTAAGTACAAGCATGAAGCAACAAACGATTACTTCTACTCCCCATTGAAAGGATAATTATGCTAGTCCAGTGCGGGGTTACACCTAGCATTTAATTCGCTGGTATCTGAGACACTTTACTGTGGGAGTAAAGTGTATTGCCAAAGAATACAACACAATGACCACAGCCAGGCTTGATGTGGAGTCTAGTGCACTAACCATTAGGCCATCCTGCCTCCTACTATACACTGTTAGTATAAACACAGGTGAAAATAATCTTTCTATTTTTATGTTAGTCATTCGCATTTTTGTACGTGCTATTAATTTTTTGTGTTGAATAGCACATAAGTATGATTTGCCACTTATGTTTATGGTGTTTTTAATTAAACTAATATGCATTTCATACAGAAAGAGAATTGGACAAATATTGCATCATACTACAATACTTGAATTAAAGTTATAAACCTCCACATTAAAATTATAAATTTTCTGTCAGTATTTTATGGTAATTGAAGTAACCATTAATATTACTCATGTTCATTCTGTGTCCTTGGGAATAGGTATACACTATACAATGCTCCAGATGCAGATGTCATTGATAAGTGTCATATCTTTAGTTCATTTTTCTACACCAAGTTGGTGGAGAGAGTAAAGGAGAGAACAACTGGTACCCTTGTTTTACCAAGGTAGGCCCATAGTTAAATTACAAATTAAGCTACCTAAATTGTTATAATAATAAGTTAAATAAAAGCCCCCAAAAAGGAGTTATTCAAAACAGTGCTGGGTAATCACCTGACTCCATGAATAATTATATATAATTTGGTGTAACTTTGGGATTTATTCTACATTTGGTTAAAATATGTTGTTCAGGATACTCTAGTCCTTTCTAATAATTATTAGTTTCTTGCAACTTGTGCATGGATCAAATTTATCAGAATTAGGAATTAAAATTTGAATAATAAATCAGTTTGTTAGCATTTGAAATTATTGGATCTAGATCTAATAAAATTAATGGTCTTTAAGATAAAACACTGTGCGCGTTAGTGAACGAGAATACCATCTACATGTAGAATGTAAAATGATGTTTAACTAATAACACACCAATGACCTTAGCAAAACAATTTTTACATGCACTACTGTTAGTAATCTTAAAATCCAACGTTTTATTAGCTAGATGATTCAGAAATGTCAGTTTTAATTGTAACATACGTTACTTTTTCAACATTACTGGTCAGTAATGACTACACTGTAAATTAACTTTTACTTGATGTTATATTCATAGTCCCGAGGAGAGGCATATCAGAAGCAGCAGCTTTACTAGAAATGTGGGCTGCATCTTCGAGAAAGAGTTCTTGTTTATACCTGTCTGTAGGAGGTAAATAACTTTAAGTTAAATTACATTTAATAGTCATTGTGAGATGCACCAAGGTTGAGCATGAAAATGCAAATTATTCCAGAAACAAGGTCAACAGTCTCTTTTTTACTTACTTAACCACAGTGATTATAAGCTCAGAACCACTTAAAATCCATTTTCCTGTAACTTTTGTTCAATACATGTGCATGTACATGTAGTTGACATTAATATTATTGTAAATGCCTTTGCAGTGGACACTGGTTCTTGCTGTTGGTATACAACCTACCACAACTGAAATCGCCGAAGAAAAACTGTGGTCATGAGTGAGTATAGGTCTCTTTGTTGTTACCATTTTTTTTTCAGTATTTATTAAGCCGAAAGAACAATACGTTAAAAATAATGAAAAGCATGTACCTACTACGTTAAGCTACAGAACGTTTACAACTCTGACAGTGATAATAAACATCCATATGAATATCCATTGTGCTGGTGATAAGTTACTTTTTATGGGTTAATTCCTATATGCAGAGAGTTATACGAATTGCACATGAACAGCGCTAAAATGTAAGTAAAATAGGTCTCTAAAGGACATAATTTTGCCTTTTAAACTGAAGTGGAAATATTCACAATCTTACGCAGGTCCTTTATCTTTGTGATTGACTCCATTGTGTGGTCTAATAGGAGTGTACCTTCTCCAAGAGAACACGAAGCAGAAATGATCAGAAGGTAACCATTACACGCTGAACAAAGTGTCATGAACTTTCGATAAAAGTGATTGAGGCCTCACTATCAAGTTGAATTGTTGGCCTCGCTCTTTGCTAAGCATCAAGTGTTAACCGTAAAAATTTAACATTTTCTCTTCCTATGGTGCTTAGATAAACATTTTGATTAAGTTTTACGAACCTTTTTTTTTTCTCTTTACAAATTTTAGTTTTCTTAGATGCGAGTGGGTTGCAAAAAGGGGGAGCTCGATCGATATTACTGACACATCACTACCACTTGTTTACCCAAAGGTGAGTTATAGCTTCAGTCATTTCGTCATTGTCGTCAGTATTATGGCTGTTCAGTTAAGCATGTAAACTCCATCCTTATTTTTGATCTGGCACACAACAGTGCCGAATTACATAGACTGATCAATACATACAGGATGATTTTTTTAAACGAATGAGTCAGCGCGCCATTATATTGACAGTCCTTTTGTATTTGATTGTACATATTTTATCTCCTGTTAGAAATACTGAGACTTTTTAATGCACAAAAATATTGTAACATTTAAAAAATAATATTTCAGGTCCCCCAACAAGAGAATGGGTATGACTGTGGGATGTTTGTTCTCCTCTTTTTGGAAGGGTTTGTTACACGGAAGGTAGGTTGCCATTAATTACACTTATGTCCAGGACTGTTAGTAAAGGTCTGACCACGGGGGTGGTGACTTAAGTATTGTTGAAAGCGTCTTGTGAATTGCACATTTAACTATTGTCATTGAAAATGGACGCTACACAGCACAAACAAAGTCGTGAATTACTTAACCTGTCGAGATAAAATGAATTGTAAAAATAGTTTTCGGAATTTTGATAAGCGTGTCCCTGTATTACGCCATTGTCAGTACTCAAAAAAACTGAGTGATGCGATAGAACAAACTTTGTAATGAAACAATTCCTCTTTGAGTTTTGAACATTGCATTATTGCTATTCTTGCAGATAATTTATTGGAAACGATCTGTATAATTTTAAAGTTCACTGTTTCCCTCAAACGTCGAGTCTTGCGTCACTTTTTTTTATCTTAAAAAATTATGAAGGATATTTTCTATCTTATACAGTTGATGCAAAGTTTGTTTTTGGAAAACACAGTGATGGTAGAATTTTTTTTTTCAAAAAGCATTCACCCCCATCCCCTTAAAACCTAAATGGTAGGACCCTTGCTGATGTGAATTTTAGATACAAAAACAGAACACTCGGTTGTCTTTTTACAAATTACACTAAAAAATAATAGTATGAAAGTATAAAGGAAGTAAAAACTGTAAAAAGTGCCAACATTAACAAGTAGATAATTCTGCCTTCAACAAAGCTCGACAGCAATTCTTTTACCGTTAGTAACTTCCAGTTTTAATTTTTACTACAGTTTCCTGTGAACCAACTACTGTCCGACGAGGAGCTCCAGTGGTACAACCAAAGTAGTGCCTTACGGCTAAGGACGAAGCTGCTTCAGATTATATTAGACCTAGAGAAAGATAGCTAGCCGAAGCTCAGTTGCTTTACAAAAAGTTTTTAAGTTGCACTTGTATAAATGGCCGTGAATTAAAGTAAACTCGCCCACAAACCGACTCGCCAACGCCAAGTCGCCCATGGGCAAACTCGATACGCCAACTCGCTCACAAGCCCACTTGCCCTCACTTGAAATTATTAGGAACTTTTAGATCCGAGTTCCGGCGCGCGTGCACTTTTTTAAGCAAACTCGTTGTCGAGAGGACGAGATTTCAAGTAAAAGTTGTCGTCTCAACAACGAATTTGCTGGAAAAAGCGCACGCGCACTCGTACTAAAGGTCTCTCTATTTCAAAGATTATATTTCTCTTTCTGTAAAATCTTGGGTTTTTTTTTAATGTTCAGGCGTAACTGTTTACGAAGCTTGTGTCTTTGAAAACGGTATAAACCGGGAATGCTGTAAATATAACTCGTCAAAGATATGCGTACGATATAGAACAAATGTTTCTTCCAAAACCAAATACTATTATCTCCAAAAAAAATCGCTCGGAGATCGAGTCTTTTAAATTCCCATCCTCGTCCGATATATCGATTTGTTTACTAAATAACCGCATTTCGACTAACTTGTTAGTTCAATAAAAGCTACAAAGATTTCATTATTTCAAGAATTTAATTGCATTTATAATTCAAAGGATAACTACTACGCAGAATACATGCAATTTAGCAGGGTATTCTGCAGTTTTAAAATCCAAATAAGCGATTTACAGTGTGATATCGGCATGTAAAAATCTGAGATTTTCGAGCGTGGGCGGGTTGGCAAGGCTGAAAAGTTAGGATTCGACCAACGCCAATAGATCGTAACTAAGTTAAACATTCGCAAAAGCAACTTAAATCTCTTAAAAGTTTTTGAGTTGAGAAAGTGAATAGAGAATATTTGTAATTTTAAAAACTACTAACAGAATGTTGAATAAATACGAGCTTCGCGAATGGTGTTTTGAAAATTTATTCAGGCCGCACGGCAGTCCTATCGCGCGTGTGCGAGTTTGTCGGGAATAATTAATTGAAAGCAATTAGTATTTGTTTCTTAATTCTAAATACCCTGAAACGCTTCAGTCAGGATAAAACACACTTAGATGTGATATTTGAGTGATTTCTGTTCGTCAGTGGATGATCGAGTTAACTTTACACCATGGCCGTCGTCATATTTTAAGGCATATTTGGTAATTGAGGGCTAGACACTAACGGTAGCCTACTTTAGATATTAAATTTTCAATTTTTAATAGTCACTTTGGCTAACAAAATGAAATTGACCGAATTAGTTTCTCAAGAAAGGTATCTCCGAATTTCATTGTGGGCGTATCATATTACCGGGCAAGTGCTGTTTAGCTTGTATGCAAAGTTTTTAAACACTGTTTACTTTTTGTTGTATGGCACGTAAACAGGTTCCTGAAATATTTCACAAACAAGACAGCTTTTTCTGAAAGCACGCATTAATGCTCTTTTTTTTCACAAGATTAGAAGAATAAAACAAGACCAAGCCCACATAAGTTTTTTTTGGCTAGTAACATTAAAGTTGCCATTAGCAGCTTAACTTGTCAGCTGAAAAATTTGTGTCGAGCCTTGAATCCTGAAACAGATTAAATTTAAAGAGGTGTTGCATTCCAAACTAGCTCAAAGCTGAAAACAACAGCTAAGGACATTAAACGCAGATTTTTTGAAACGGTGCCGAATCAAAATGGGCATCCAGTTATGTAAGCACATTTCTCTTGTTTTATTTAAAAGCTATTTTAAAATGTATGGACACAAGTAATTTATGACGATCAGACACGTTTTTAACAACTAAAACGATTGTATCGATATCGGGATTACTTAACGATATTAAATAAAATGTTGCAGAGTAACATGTACCGGTCCAAGTTGGGCAACGATGATATGTAAAAGAAACAAAAACTTGCAGTTAAAGCATTAAAAACCATTGTTAACACTTAAAGTTTGAATTGCTTAAGTTTGCATGTTATGGTTGAGTATTTGGATTCTGTAGCGCGTGCACGTTTCCACTAGCTCGGTGACTGAAACCAGCGGGTTAACAGGAATGAAATTCTGGTGTTATATATAACATTCTTAATCGTTGAGCGGCGGAAAAATTAACCCTTGAAAACACGGTCGTTTGAACATGATGTTTCGCCTCGACTGTTGTTTTTAAGTGTTTCTTTACACGACTGTTATCTATTGCAATGCCCTTATTTCATCTAGAATGAAACTTTTTTAAGATAAAAGCGAACAGACAGTTTTCCATGGCCAGAATCCTGAGAATATAGGGTCGGCCACCAAATGAACTCCACTTCTCGCGTGCAACGTCCCTCCCCATAGTTTATCTCGATGGTGGAACTGCTTGTTGGTCTGCCAAATTTTTGAATATTTTTCTTCGCTCGTTCCTTAGCCAATGCCAGGGCATCTTCCACGTCCATTTCGGATATGTCGGGCACTTCTTTGTCATTTTGGTATAAGGCTTTGGCTTTGAAAGTGACAACATCTTGCTCCTCAAATATCACCCTAAAGAGCTGTTCCTCGTAAATCTTGAAAGAAATTCTCTTAGTTTCTTTGGCGAACATTGGTTGCCTGCGATGCCTAACATCACGAACACTGTTCAGCGACGCACTTTTTAGCCGATACAGAATGTGAGAAAAATAAGCTGTTGGCACTTGAAAACAGTCAATACAGCACCATTTTCCTGCAAAAGAAGAAATACGGAAACCAAGGTTAACAAATTGCGTAGTTTCCCATACCGGACAAAAAAAAACTTGTTTGTGTATTGAAGCTCCGCGCGGTAGATCCGTAGAACCAACATTTAAGCGTAGCGATTGACAGTGAAACGCATGGCAGCTCTAACTTTTCCAAATATTTATACATTGAACTCATTAAAAAGCTTCAACTGAATCAACTTACCAGGATAGTCGGGAAGTAAGGATCCGTTTACTCGTTCGAGAAGCACACTCAGCCATTTCAAATAGCAGGCACGCATCTCTTTGGGGATTTCACGGGGCCGTGGAGCCTCGAAAAGCTTACCATTTTCATCGAAAAACGTGATTTCGCGTTGCCTGAGTTGTGGGTGCCGACTGGCCAGGTGTTTGGAGAGAGTTCTTCCTGTTTTAAATTTCTTATTGCAGAAGTCACAACTGGTTAAATAGGGCATAGCTGGGTTATAAAGGTAATGGAATATTTTAAAATCTTATATAAAACACTCCGTGTATAAGGTCTCGTCGTCTCTTTATTGTAAAATCGCCGGAAATGCAATAAAACAAATGCAAAGCAATTAAGCATGCCGGTAAATGAGGCAACAGTCAAAGAAAAGTGTGATGTTTTGAAACAAAGGTTTTTCTTTGTGATAAAGCCATATGAAGCATTTAGTTTCAGGAAACGAAAGACAAATTATAATCTACCAAGCTTGAAAGTCAAATTATCTGCGTTAGTTTTCGAAGTTTTTTAGAACTGCAGTTGAATATAGGTTCTAAGTGCCAAGTTATCTTTACGACAAGGAAACTGAATCACTTGCTTTAAATTCCTTTTTTTCATTCTTGAGTTAAAACACTACCATGGGCAGATTTCGCAAACATTCTATTGAGGAAAAGAGGAAGCGCTCTAAAGCCAGGAAAAAAAAGAAGAGAGCGAAGTTAGCAGAGGCTTTAAACAGGCAGCTTGAAAATAACGATCCGGGCCGGAATTCTAGAGAAATGGAGAATGTCGCTACCGTGGCCACTGATAGCGAAGAGAAAATCGAAGCGGAGAAAATTGTGTGCGAGTCCAGTCAGGAAGAAATGATTACCACGCGGGTCCGCAGGGATAAAGGCGAAGCTGAGAAACTCGAGTGCATGCCCAGCCAGGAAGAAATGACTATGGCCACTGAACACGAAGCCGAAGGCGAAGAGAAATGCGATGCGGAGTGCAGCGAAAAAAAAATTATGACCGTGGCCGGCAAACAAACTGAGAAAACGAACTGCATTAGAAGTAGAGAACATCGCCACGCCGTTGTGTTTTACAACAACTGGATGAGAAGCGAAAAAGCTAATTTACAGCTGATATCCATGAAGGATATAAAGATCACACAAAGAACTTGTGGAAAAGGGAGTTTTGGAGTCTGCCATATTGGCACATACGGTGCAAACTGTGTTGCCGTAAAAAAAATTGAACGCTGGAATGAGTGTAAGACCGAAGAGGCAATGATGTTACGAAAATTACGTCACCCTAACATCCAACTATATTTCGGATTAGCTTGGCAAGGAAATGATGCACATATTATTTCCAAGTTCCATGGTATTAAGGGGGTTTCCGTAACTCTGGCGAAAGCGGGTGAACAGAACATTTTGAATGAGGGAAACTGGAAGAAAACAGTAACTCAAATATGTGATGCTGTAAAGTATTTGCATATTGATGAAGCCATCCTGCACAATGACATCAAGTCAAATAACATTGTTGTTGAAGAAGGTAGAACTGCTGAGCAGTTAATTCCTATCTTGATTGATTTCGGCAAAGCTTGTTTAATGCATGAAGCCCGAATAATGCCAGAAGAAAGAGATCTCTCAAAGTTCCCTTTTCTGGCTCCGGAACTAAACAAAGGAGAAAGGCAAAGCGTGAAAAGTGACATTTTTTCTTTGGGATATACGCTTAAGCAAATATCCCATATCATACGTAACTTTTCTTTTAGGCAAATTTACAGGAGCTGCCTAAAACATGTTCCTTCTGAGCGCCCTGGAATAGACGCAATTCTAAGTCAATTGAAGTAACATCTTTGAATTTATAAGAATACACGCTTTTTTTATAAGAACCAATAAATTTGACTCATTGTCCTTAATTTTTTGGCGACTTTAGCCTCAATTTGTTCTTAAATTGTTCATATTTCTGTGAGCGCGGTTTTTATTGAAGAAAAACAAAATAAAACAAGTGTAGAGCTGTTCTTAAATTTTGGCAAATTGGAGCCTCGTTCTTATAAATTGTTCTTATAAAAAAAGTGTGTATCCCCATACCAGTAAATTAATATTGTTTTGACTTTTGTTAATACGTTCGAGCGATTGAGTTAACGTTGATGCCAAATAAAATTGTATTGTATGGCAGCCAGTTCGCCAGACGAAAGTTTTTTTTGTTACTTACATTAATTCATATACCAAACTGTATTTAGACTAAAGAAAACAATTAGTTGTTTTTTGTCCGGCCTTTTTTTCGAAAAAGGAGGCGGGAGGTTTTTACTATTTAGTATTTTTAATAATTTTTCAATTTCTCATTTATTATTCTTATTTATTGTTGTAATTTTTATAAAAAGACTAATAAAGATTGTTGTTTGATGGTAACGAGTCCAACATATTCACAAACATCTCTTCAGAAGTTCCAGAAACAAATGTAGTCTACTATATATGCAGTTTTTTGCTGCACACGATTAAGTGTAATATCTAACTTGATTTACACGACTACGTTTTAAACAAATGTTACTGTCTGCAAAGAAATAATCAAAGTGCAAATTTTTGAAATTTGCTATTTCAAAACTGTATTGAATAAATTCTGTTTCATTTTTATGAAAGCAAGTTTAGAAGATTGGTATAAATAAAAGTGAGCACTATGAGCAATTTTTATACTAAAAATAGCAAATAGTAAAAAATTGAAATGCCTTTGCCAAAAAAAAAAAGCGTGTGGGGGCGAGAGACAACTAATTTTATTTATTTGGCCTTAGATTGTAGTAGACAATTATCTGACACAAGTAAACGAAATAACCATTGTGTAACGGTGATAAATTTGATCGCCGTATTCTTCATCAGTAATTTTAAAAAAATATTATATGTGTGCCAAAACTTGACTAAAAGCCAACAGGCACTACCATCGAAAATGGTGCACGGTAATCTCGGGTTCGCCAGTAAATAGTAATCTTGCATTTTAAACCTTTTAATCTTGGAGTATCGCATGAATACAACCAGAGTTAGCACAAAGCTATCACATATCAACGAGCTCTTTTCTCTCGCGACCCGTGGAATCGAATATCACGCGAAAAACAAAATAAACAAGGGTGGGGGTGAGGCACTGTTTTATTTATGTTCAAAAGTCTCGGCAAGTATCGGATTTTACCCGACTATTAAATACTCTCGGCGAGTTTTGGACTTTATCATTCGATACCCGTCTATTAACCCAGAATGGTCTGTTTTATTTAGTTTGTTTAATGAGCAGGCAAACTTAGTTGACATATTGACCTGTGGATTTTAACACCTTTAGTCTCTTGTGGTGCATAATCTCTCTTGCAGCGAAACTCAAATATGAAAGGAATGCAGGGGAAAAAACCCTGCATTCCTTAAAGGTACTTACAGTTGGACCCCGCTGCATCTTGAGTTAAAATTAGTGAACTACGTTTCGGTGCAACATGCACCATCATCAGGTTCCAAATGCAAATATGCCAAAACTTACGATCTAAATAGTCAAAAACATTTAATAAGAGTAATCACAATAACGGACTTGAACAAAAGAACAATGGCTAGCAACAGGACAAAACTATGCAAAACAGTAACAATGCTAAACAAAGAAACAAGAAAAAATGAAATGAAAACTATGTAAATAGATTGACTTTGATAGAGTCACTCTGAATATTGAGATCTGGTTATAAGTGAGCTTAATATAGAGCATTTCGAACATTAAACAGTCAAATTTATTATTACAATGCTTTAAAATTTAATTTAAGTTTTATTGGTTATCATACCCAGCTGTCGATGTACAGTTTAAACACGGTTTTATTTCTTTTTTGACGGCTCTTTACATAAGCAATAGAGTTGAATTTTCATAATAGTGCTAGCCCTAATGAATATTTAAAAATTTTGGTCGGCCCTTTGGATTTGTAGCATTTAGCATTTTTCAAGTTCGATCAAAGTTCCCGAAACAAAAGTGACTGATTCTTAAAACTGCAAGTCTGAATTGGTTTTCTCTAAAGCATAGCTCAATTTTGTTTTAAATTATTAATAAAAACTAATAGGTGCAGAGAACTATACTTTTTCATACATAAGTATAACTGAATATATGAAAAATACAAAGTTTTAGACAAGTTTCATTAGAGATGCAATTTACCGGGCAACTTTTATTTATTATAAATTGTTTAACCTTTGAAGCAAGATTTAGAATCCACTTTCTTACTAAAATTACAAATATTATCCATCGTGGGAATCAACAAACAATTAAATATATTTCTCCGATTGTCTCACTATTCTTGCCGCTCAAAAGACCACAAAGTTTCGACTGCAACTGGCAAGTCTTCAAAGGCGATGGGGTAGACTGCGAGAAGCATTTTTTATATACATTTTATATACAATCAGTGCCGTGATTGGTTGATCTAACCGTTCCCTGATGTTTTTCTTTGTTTTGGAAAAAAGGTCGGTTTTTTAAAACGTATTAAATCTTCCCAGCTATCCATGCACCCAAAATCCCAAAAATCTGCGATAAATTCAAAACTGTGGCTTCTATTTGCGTATTATAAAAACAAGAAAGTATAGCACTCTCATTGAACACTTTTTTATATAACACGTAAAAGTACAAGAAATTTCAACAACTTGAGGATAAGAGTGTTAAACTTCTTCCTAGAAGTAGGGTAAATAGAAGACCTTTCATGATTTGTTCCAATTACATTAGAATGCGAGGGTTTAAATAGTTTTTTATTGTTGAATTTTGATACATCTTTACCTCCATAAACTGGTTGACTGTACTCGCCTTCCCCTTGGTCGTTTACGATTGAAACACGAAAGCTGTATCTTGTAAAGGAGGAGAGATTGTAAATGATTGACCTAAATGAATTCGGAGGGCACGTGATATATCTAGGAATCTCATCTAGCACCGGTCTTCCAGACACTCTAACAGCCTTGTATCTCAAACGATAACCTTTTAATATTCCATTGACACTTGACGGTAAAACGGGCTGCCAATGTACAGCTATAGTTGAGGTTCCTGATTGGTCAAACACAGCCACGTTGCCCGTGTAAGCACTGGGAACTAAAGATCAATGAGAAAGGCATTGGTTTCAAACTTCACTCTAAGTGTGACGTAATCGGTTCTAGGTGTTAATGTCTAATAATTGCCACAAGTAAGAATCGCTGGAAGCGCAAACAATAGCCATTTGTCGGAGTAACAACTTTCGAAAAGGTCTAGACACTTTTCAACCTAATTATATCACCCTTTTGCCTATACTTGTCGACGCATTTTTCTTTAAAATTTAACGAGTGTCCGATAGAAGATATCTATTGGTACTTGGTAGAAATCTAAGGACTATCTATCGAAAAAACTGCAATATGATTGGCTACTATGTATCAGGTGATAGATAGCGTGTGTGGGATGTAAACAAGTAATTCAATATGGCGGCCCTTTCCCACTTTTCAGACGTTTCGGAAGAGAAACTAAACACTCAAATACAGAAAGCAGCCCCAGAGAAAAAAATTAAAACAGCAACAAAATATGATATCAAAATTTTCAAAAGTAAGAAAAAAATGAATTTGAAGAATCAGTTTATTAGTTTCACTTGAAAATAGTCACATACTGTATAAATATAGAAACAAAAGATACTTGGACGTTTCAAAAACATAGATACTGTTATAAAATAGTATCGTTGTTCTTTTGTTTCTTCTTCGGAGATTTCTACTAAAACAATTATTCCCTCTCAATTTCTATCGCCAATTAATAGAAATTGCGAGCTCGTATTCTAGTTGTTATTTAGATAACAGCCGAAGAATAGATAGCGAATTTATAATGTAGTTAGCCCAAGGTCAAGTCAAAACGTAACAAAAACAAAGAAACTCGTCGGTTGTGTGGTCAGTAGTAGAGACCTTAAGCAACGAGGACGGCGACGCCGACGACGACAGCAAAAAACAATAATAAATACAATAAGTGCACGTTGGAAGGCATCAGGATGAGCACCTGCACGAAGTCTTCGCTAAAATTACAATGTGGAAAGACCTTTTTTAGAGTTGTCGGGACTACGAGGACGTTGCAGCAAAAATTTTCCCAGTATTTGTTTAGCTTCATGGAGAAACAATAAATCGTTTTTCTATTCACAAAGTTTAAGGCTAAAAAACAAAACTCTAATGACCCGCACAAAGAAGTAAAGAGCGAACCAGAAAGGTGATTTTTCTGAGCCGTCGTTGTTCACGTTCCCGTCCTCGTTGCTTAAGGTCCCTAGTGCTAGAATAATAACGAAAAAAGAAACTGCTCCATCTTTTACAAAGAAAAGATTTCTGAGTTCCTAACGCTATGCAAACCCATGAATCTCTTATCACTGTTCAGATATTTTATCCAATGCGCTACAAAATGCACATGGAAAGCAGTTCACGAAACTAGTTTTCTGTAGATAAAGACAAGAGGAACGGACAAAATGTTACGCTACAAGAAATCTTAAGATTTGATTAAAAAATTGAAAAGAATGGTTTTGCAGTTTTGAGTCGTCATTCATAAAATATTATTATATATCTAATCACAATCACTACATTTTCCTCAAATGTGATTGGTGCATAAACTGCTATATTTTGCACTAACTAATCTGCAAAATTGTAATCGGACAGTTGGCTGTAATCGGACTATATGCAATCACTATAGTGACTGAACAACTATATATCCACCACCTTACAGTTATTCATGATAATTACCATCTTCCAAAGTTCGCACGACTATCCCAAGTGTTGAGGGTCCATTTCCTTTTCTTGTAAAGGCAAGCACTGATATTTTGTACCTCTGGAATTTTTTAAGGTTCTGTATGTTAATCTGCATTGAAAGAAACGACGTTAATCTGCAAGATCTTTTTAATAATGCTAATGCACAGAGAGGAAGCACAGAAGGATGAAATCATACACTTAAGCCAGTAAATGCAACCGCGGACAACTGTTTCGTCCTTTTTGGGACTTGTCAACGCGTTGTAGCAAGCAAAAACTGAACAGCCAGAGTGAGAGCCATTCATTTTATTATTTTTGTTTATCAATTCTGTGGCTGATAGATATTTTCAGATTATGCATATCCGACATTTTGTACACTGTCTTTCAATTTTCATACTTATGAAGAGCATCTTAAGTCTCTCACCATCGTAGTGGTTGCCGCCACAGTTAAACGTCGAGTATCAGTGTAGTCTCTGTAAGTGATCTCGTACCCCAGTAGAATACCATACACGAACTCTTCAGCGATTGGTTCCCAATGAACATCTATTGTTGTTGATCTGCTGCTCACGCCCGAGAAGCCCAATGGAGGCCGAGTGGGGACTAGGGACAAGAGAAGAGAACATTTTGTAAAAAGCTTTTCACAGTCGTATAGATCAAGAAAAGGCACAAAAACAGAAAGTTTTAAAAAAGAAAATTCAAATTTATACACCACTGTGGAATATTTCGTATGTTTTCATGGAATTTAAGAAAAGTTGACAAACAACAATGATAAATTCTAATCACTATATTTCGATCGGCCACACCGATCTTCATCAGGCTAACTATGATGGTACATCAAGGCAGGATGTCTTTTAGAGATAAATTGTTCAAAATGGCGCAGAAAATGCAGTGCCACACAAGGTCACCCTTGAGCAGCGCAAGAATCCCAACTGAGTATCAAAGGAGTCTCGAGATTATTAGTTGCGTTCTCCTAACGTCGAATTATTGTTAAAAAAATATATAATTATACATCTTGGAAACCAGTTAACTTCACGCCTGTAAATTGTCTTACTATACATATTCCAAACGCTTTTTCAGTTTTTAACCATTTTTTCATTTGTAGTTGCAAAGTCTGTGCAGTTAAAGTACTACTGTTGCCATTGTACCAATTTTATCCCATTGTGTTATAAAACCTCCAAGGTAAAATTTATTTATAATTGCGCCACACTGTTTATATTAATTTGAAGATGTTTCATTCGATAAGCTCAAACACTTACCTCCTTCGTCAGTCTCTATCACTATGCGTTGACTTGAAGCCCCATAACCGCTATTTGTAAATGCTGAAACCCTTAAGAAATATGTGGTGAACGGTCTTAAGCCAGTAACGATCAGAGATGTACAACTTTGACATTCCTTCACCGTCCAGAAAACATCGTGGGCTGACCGAAAAAGTGCTAGATATCCCTAGCAGAACAAAAACAGTCAGCAGTTTCATTTTTACCGTTAGAAATTTGTATAAACGTTTACTTTAAAAGTTTGTGTTGACTTTAAATTTCCACAAAGTGGCAACGTAATGAAATAGAAACATGCGCCAGTGTAGGCTGAATTGATAGACAAATGGCGTAAAAAATAATTAAAGACGAAAAACTTATTTTGCCAAAAGAAACCTTTTTAAATAACGATTTGTTTAAAATCTAAAAAAACTGAAGATTTCGAAATCATTTAGATTTAATCATCCTCAAAAAGAAACAATTAATTTACAGTTTATTATATAGATAAGTATCTTCAACGTTCAAATAACTTTCCAAAGTTTAATGGCCCATTTAAAATAAATAATAAAAAATTGGCCGAACTAATTTGTTCCTGGTTCCTGGTCCACAAGAAGCGTTTTAAGTTCTGCTATTTAATTTTGCCATTAATATTCTTGTCAATTAACAGAATTATGGAATGCTCAATTTTTATGAGCATGGGGGAACTGGTAATTATATGGGGGGCACATTTTCTTCGGAACCTCAAAAGGGGGTATATCATGTTTTCATTCCCAGAATCTCAAAGGCATGCGATATCAGTGTATATATTAAGAGGGCAGACTATGATGCTCGATAGAAGCTAATCAAAATTTTATTTTTGACTAACTGATCATTCTAAAACTTAAATTTCACAGAGTAAATCACACAATTCAATATATGCTACAGCATGTACAGCACTTCGTAACCTACAAATCTGTTGATCGAGTCATTCCCGAACTAATAATAGTATAGGCATCAATTAAATTTCACCACGATGCGGCCAGGCATCCAAAGCGAATAACTGTTTGGCCGCAAGCGCAAACTTTATGTCATCTTCATTCGAATTAACTCCTACTTCCGTGATACCGTGTTTTCGTCTTTCTCTTGGCCATTCCTCCCTCCATCTAAATCTTTTTCCCCTCCATCAATATCATTTATCATCTTCTTTCTCATTCTCTCCGTCATGGTTTTCGTCATCATCATTGTCGTCGTTGTTGTCATCAGCATGATCACCACCATCATCATCATCAACATTATCATCATTACCACCATCACCATCATCATCACCATCATCATCATCATCCTCTTCGTCATGCTCCTTGTTATCATCATCATCACCATAACCACCATCATCATCATCAACATCATCATCACCACCATCATCATCATCATCACCATCATCATCATCATTACCACCATCATCATCATCATCATCACCTTGATCATCATTATCATCCTCTTCGTCATGCTCCTTGCCATCATCATTGTCGTCGTTATCATCATCATCATGATCACCATTGTCATTATCATCATCAAGTCTGGCATCTTTCTATTTCACGAAGCGGTGCCTTCTTTTTGCTGTTTTGCAAGACTGAACACTTCCAGAACACTTTTGGTTCCCTTTCTGGTCCTTCAAGATATCGAGTTCTGCCCAATGTTTAAGCTAGGAAATTATAATGTCTCCCTTCCCACTAGAAAGGGAAAACCTTCTCCACAAAAGAGAGAAAATTAATGGAGGAAAAGTTTCAGCTGACCCAGTGCGAAGAAGACGTCTATGCGTCTTTGTCTCAAAATTAAGAACTGTATATGATCCTAAGGTGGAAAGGCGTCTAAATGGATTTATAGGCTTTTTCATCAGACCGCTGAAAGAGTCAATGTGCTGCTTGTGTGCCATCTCATCCGGGGATTAGGTCATTTGCCTGAATTTCATATTAAATGCAATGCCGTGGTTCTATTTTTTTTTATTCAAGATTAATTTTATTAGAACTTTCAAATTTTCTTTTTCCAAAGGGGTAGAAATTTCAGGGAAACACAATTTTTTTCTAGCTCGGTAATTACATCTGATTTTTCTTTTACCGATTCAAAGGATTTATCGTCCGTGATTTAAAAAACTGCCAAGATCCTATTCCGCAGTCACGATGCTGTGTCGGGTTCTGTTGCAGCGTCATTCTAATCTTCAAATGTTTAGTACAACCTCAAAATTACTGGACCGAGAAACAAAGATTCGAATGTTTACTTATACCTTGATCTTGTTCGAGTTTATCAAATTTAATCTCCAGTACCATTATAGCTGGAAAATGTTCTGCAATTCTAATTTGATTCCATAGCCAGACTTTGAATTCAATAACTGTAACGTAGAATTTGCTCGCACTAAGCACTAAGCAACACCTGAGAGAAATCCACCATTTGTGATCGCTGAATATTCAAAGATGCTCGACTCAGTCACTGCCGGACCGAAAGTGACATTTTAGCCTCCCAACGATATCCCATCCTGTACTTCGTGCACGGACATGATAAAAACTGCCCGGGAAAATCAATGTTGAGATTAACACATCTCAATAATTCCAATGAAGCCAGCATGGTTGTCGCGGTAGGGTAGTGGTCATTACACCGGCCCAGTACTTTAAAATAGAAAAATTTTCTTTGTTACATCTCATGCCCTCTGAGGGGCTAAGAATCTTATAAAAAGAAAAGATAGCGAACTGAGGTGTCATTTCCGCAGTAAATTCATCAATATGCTTGCTGACTCCTAGCATACGTGTGTGTGGATCTTTAATTTGCTATTTATGAACTGTAACTCTATTTCTCAGGACAGCACCCGTTTCTGCTATATAGTTATGTCTACATCCTGCACATACTATTACATAAATCAAGTTCGTTGAGGTGCGTGCAGTTCATTGAGTGCTTTATCCAAAATGTTTTATTCGTGGAGGAGAAGGTGAGTTCTTTACTTGTTTTAAATAGGGGAATGTTCCACAACGTTTTGCTTCATGCACAAATTTCAACTTCCAGATCAAAGTCCTTTTGCCCGGAGAAATAGGATTTTGTTAGCATCCGTTTGAGGTTTCTGGGTTGTCGTTGACTTTAAATTACTTTAGTTTTGCTCATAATGGATTTTAATAAGGAGTCTTGGTTCAACATAGGAAGTGTTTTCCTGATCAGCTGAAATACTTGCGGATTGTTGGGATTACCAGACAAAGGAGGTTATTTTCGGTAGCTTGCTCTCTCACCCTTCTTAACTCTTCCGTTGTTAGGGTAAGGGCCTTATTTATACCGGGATAAATGCTGAAGTAATTCACCTCTTTCTCCGCAAGATTATGACTGTGATTACTAGCTAACTCCTTTATAAGTTTAGAACCTTTTTATCCTAGTTACCGGTAATTTACTCATATGTTTGTAAGTCATACAGCATTTCCAGTATTTTATCGGCGTATTATGTGTCGTCCATAACTACGGCTGCCCCTCTTTTATCAGCTTTGAAGATAAGTTTTTCAGAGTCCCCTCTAAGTTCCTGTATAGGCATTTTGTTCCTCTTTGGTTAAATTGGAACGTTTGATGTCTTTCAATTGTAATTCTTCAAGTGAAAGTTTTGTGAGAAAATTTATATAATTGTTTAGGGTAATGTATATGTATGTATATATATATATATATACAAGCTCTCCCCACGGGGCTTTTCAGAACCTGTTTACAAGTATATACAGGGTCAGACAGTTGAGGGTCTTAAAATGTCCGCTAGAGCGGCTCACATATTAAGGCGCAACTTGCAGCCGATAAGAAGTGCCCTCAGTGAAAGGAACAGAGACAGACCACAACACCAGGATCACTACCCTACTCCTTGCGAGAAGTGTGTGGGTTCTTTTAAGTCCCTCAATAGAAGGATCGAGAGACAGGACCTACGGTTTAACGTCCTTTATCCCAGAAGACGCGAAAGTCTAACCGTTTGCAGATATTAGAGCAAAGGCAGCACTTTCTCCTCAATTATTTTTAGACCCTGAGTGTTGGTCCGGCCGGGAATCGAACCCAAGCCTCCCGCACGATAGACCGGCACCTTACCAACTAGGCTAACCAGACGGCGGAATCATGGCATGGAATCGATAAGCTCCTAGAAAGTTGCTTTAGGTTATTATCCCGCGAAATCTTATCCTTGTTTTCATTAGAGTGAACATAATTCTGTTTGAATACATGACTGTGTGATACAGTCCGTGTGTCACAACCCAATAAAGTGATCTCGCTCGCTATTTGACTTGCCTACTATGGTAGAAAAGTTATGGGTCATACGGAGCTCAGATGTTTCTGATTTGAGTTGTGTGTCTCCGCATATATAGTACCGTAATTATTCTCTTACAAGCCGCATGCGGTTATATGGTGCACCACTTTATCACAAAGTTTTAGAACGTGGAAAGTCACAGTTTTTCGAATCGGGGGCTGCGGCTAAAAACTGAGTTTTATCTGAAGAAACATTTTCGTTATCCGAAATTCATGTCTATAATCAGAAAGTCACAATTAAGTATGCACACAAAACACGATCTGTAATGTTCCACACATGGTTTGAATTGTGCTTGAATGCACAACTTTAATGCTTTATTTGCGTAATAACAACTGTTAAAACTTTGTTTTGAAATCAAGTCATTTTGTTGCGTAAAACGTTTTGTTGCTAAAAAACGGAATGGGGCTTAAAACCGAGTATTTTCAAAAAAAAAAAAAAAAACACCTTTCACGAAGTCTCTGCTATCTTCGCCAAAATGGGGGACCGACGTAAAAGTGAGTGCGACCGAAAGCGATTAAGTATGGTATTAATAGTGGTAATTGAACTGAGTAGAGTGCGTGATTTCAAAATTGAACGAGCTCACAGCGTGACGGGCACAGCGTGACGGACCTAATCTTGGTATATGTGAAACTACTCAACCACCTCTCCTTTGTGAAAGATTTTGAGTCACTAGTCCTGATAAAAGTTCTGTGGGTAATTTTCCTGACTATTTTATAGGTACGGTTTTGACTCACGGTTACTCGAATCGTAGGAGTAGCGGTGAGTAAAAGCTAGGACTTACCATTTGCATAAAAATTTATGCAACAATAGCTATTGTTAAAAATCCTCCAGCCTGCTTTTCGCGGTTGATTTGTTTTATTGTATTGATCCGCATTGTTACCATTTTAGGGAAACTTGTTCTTATTTTGTTTTGCCATTTGAGCAATCTTGAGTTCGATTTTTGATTTTTTTATAAAATTGGTTTAATTGTTTGCTATTATTTACGCATATCGTTCGAAAATATAAAGAACTGAGAAAATCAGAGAGAAAACTGGGATAACACTTTCACTCTTTGGCAGGAATCTTGAATGATCTGCCTGTGAAGTGAGCTAATTTTGCTCTGAATTGTAGCTATACTTGTACGCAGTATTCGAATCGTGTCGTCTCACTGAGACTTTGATTCTTCTTCACAGCTTCGTGTCGCTATTGAGCAACGCCACCATGAAGGAAAGGTGGAGTTCTCTGCCCGTTCAGGGTCCGTAATTTTGAAACCACGTGCACCAAATGATCACGAGTCTGAGATCTAAACAAAGCTCAAGTGTCTGAAATCAAAAGGATACCGATACTTGTTTATTGGACCAATACATGCAAACTTAAGTTGCTTATGGGTAATAATGGTCGTCTTCAACTTACCACGCATATATCGAATAGTTTTTTTGGCTACTGCGTTGATAGACGATAGCCACAATCTTGTCTACCGAGTAAGTGAGTCTGTAGCACCACCACAGGAAGCCTAAGCAAGTCACCAAATGCCATAGGAAGCCCAGAAAAATTTGAACATTTTTGGGAATAACACTTGTTAAAATTTAATATATAGAGCGCACAAATAAAGCGCTCTAGTTAAACACGGTTTTATTTACTATAGGTTACTGTAAATTTCTTGACATTCCATTCTTACTGCTAGTAGCCAAAAGTGCATTGACGTTTGAGTTGCAGCACGTGGTTTTATCAACTCTAGGTTGAAAAGTTAGATCATCACCCTAATCAAAGTACAAAGCTGACGTTTCGAGTATTATCCCCATTGTTCTGTTCTTTGCTGTCGGCGATGGGCGAACTTTGCAACCTAGACTTGATTAAACCATGTGTAGTAGATGCTGTCCGTTCATTTAGCTGGTCATATTTGACAATTTGAAAAGTCCATGTTAAGTGAAGAGAAATAATACAAATTAATAGCTATACTGCTTTATAAATATGAACGCAATACTGGCTCTTCCTTGAATGCAATACTTGGCCTTAAAACTGGCTCTCTAGTTGATATACTACTTAACTGTGAGTAAAATAAACGTAAACTAGACCGTATATTAAGGCCCCGTCCACATGAATCCGGATATTTTTGAAACCGCATATATTTTTATGTAATCGAATCCAGTAAATCCGCTCACTGAAACTGCATCTTTTTGAAACCGCTCTCCTGGGTAAATTTTTTTTGAATCTACCGAATGAATGGATTTGTGTGGAAACTCAAAACTGGATATTTTCGAATGCACTGACGTCATAAAGTCGGGTCCAGGCTGTTAAATCAGTATTAAACAAACTCAATTTGTTCTTGCGCGTTTTTGTGGGTGGATGAATCGGAACCGGAAATGATTGATGAATTCTTGTGGACGCAAATATTTTTGTGCGGTTCGACCTACCCGGATTCGGGGTCGGCTTCGTTTGGACGGGTTCTATACTGGTTTTAAATGTAGTATTGGCGGATAAGCTTAATCGTAAAACTGTGTTGCGCAATAACAGAACAAAAACATAATTTTGAACAAAAGAAAATACAGAAACAAGTTAAAGGAATATATATATACTAAAGATGAAAGGGGGGTTCTGTCCTAGATATGCATTGATGTTCCCCAATATTTTTCAAATTTAGATTAATCTATTTATGGTTTTGTTTCATTGTTGATTAATTTTAAAGGGCCTTTACGAAATACAAACTTTCACATAATTTTTTTTCGCAAATTTTGTACCATTAACGTTGACTCCAGCGTAAAGTCCTATTTAGTAAGACTTTTCTTCTACTTAACCTAATGATCCGATGTTATAGTACAATACGTTTAGAAATTTTTGAAGTTGTTTAAAGCAAAGTATATTCTGATTATGTTTCCAAAAGGTCTTGATAGTAGCAAGAAAGATATAACTAGAATAAATACAACAACGTTTTTGAAATGCGTTTAGGCAGGATGATGATGGTATAAGCCGGCATGCCGAAACATGTCTTTCAAAAACGTCGTATTTATTCGAGTTATTCCAGTTATATAGGAAATCTTGTTTTTAAACATTGTGTTTGATTTCCTAGTTATTTTTGTAGTGAAACATGGCTTTTATGGTTAATTTATACGTTGATATACATGATGATTTATTTAGTTTATAAGGAGAAATTGTCCATTATCTTAATTATCGTTAAAATTCTAGCCGGTTACTGTGTCGATGACACACGAACGATATGCAAATGTTTTTCATTAAACCAACTGAATTTTTCATGGTTTGTATTTTGTCTCTTGGCAATGATTATCATTTATAATAAAGATTATAGTTTTTAAGATCCAAGTCATTACTGCGACTCTTAGGACGCGATGACCTGGCAAAATCCTGTATTTAGCTTGTCTTGATGCGTCATTTCCGGTGGCTTGTCCTCAAATAATTAGAATTATTTGTTTTAGCCTTTGGCTCCGGCAAAAAATTAACCTGCCCGAAACTGACATCCAAATAAAATTATTGCTTGCTGCCTTGACATTTTGAGTTTCCTAGTTTAACATCAAATCCAATACCCTAGGCTAAGATTATTTAGGAATTTACCCAGCTCATTCGAAAGAACTTGTCCAAAATCACCATTTGTGAAGTTGAGTGAAAGATCCAGTAAAACCTGATAACAATTTTGCTATTTTTGAGCTCGTTAAGCACTTCATTAAACTATTTTGTGACAGCACCATAAAATTGTTGGTTCTTGGTTCAATTAGTTTAAACAATACCTAAGAATAAACTCTGGTGATCAAGTTGTGCTGTTCGTCAAAGCAGATCTGATTGTACCATTCATCAGTTTTATTACTCGCCATTATAAAAGATATAACTTTTATTTCTGGATGACTCGTGTTTTCAAGTTTTTCAGACAGAAAATATTTAATTCTTATAAGTTTTGCCATATGTTCTTCTAAACCTCGTACACCCTGACAGGATGCATGGAAACTACTGTTTGCTGGATACCTCAACTCAATTGAAGAAATTTCTTATTTTGATCATTCCTTAGGTACTTTCATCGAACTGAAACATTAGTGTCTCTGCCCCATAATGCAGCAGTCAAAACCCATGACTTTTGGCACTACCAGAATTTGCTTCATCTGCGCTTTGAACATCCTGTATTAAAATGTTCTTTGCTGGTTTCTTGCCATACCTTTTGCATTCTGTAGGACTCTTCAGCTCTACCTCGGAGCTCTTGTAGCTTCTTCTGGCAAAAACAATGACAACATGGGGCTATTATGGCTGCAAACGCCCTCCGATAGCGAGCACTGAACTTTGTATAGACGTACGGTGTTATGGCACTGTTCAAATGGGCGAGAAATAGTCTCATAAATAAAACCTCGCACGGAACAACGATTTGATATGCGTATAAAACGAGAAATATGAAATAGAGCAGCCAACACAAAACGAATAATGTGACAACTGTGAGAACCATATAGATTATTTGGCGGTTTTGGCGTTCCCTCCCGCTACTTATCGAACATGCGCAATCCCCTACGTTTTTTCTTCTTTTCAGTTTTACGACAATAATTGTATAAGCAACAGTTGTGATAGCAAGCGGGAAGAAAAAAATTACTATTAGACTGAAATTGTAATACATCTGCTTTGCACCAATGCCAAATGCTCTGTCGTAGTCAATATAGCAAAGAACAAGACCGTTTTTTAATACCAAATCTGTAGAATACAGATAGGGCCATTGAGTAAAAACCCCGACCAGCCATGTAGACAGAACCATTAGCTTAGATAGGCGAGTTGTGATGTAGGCGGACCTGTAAGGGAAGGCCACAACAACGCACCGCTCTAAACTGATTATCATTACTGTTAAAATGGACACTGATGTCGCAAGATAATCAAGGAAGATGACGGCTTTACAAAGGAAAACGCCGGGTAGACCAAGTATAAGCCATTGGTAACCCCGTAGAAAGAGTGATATAACTCGCGGCATGTAGACAATTGTGAAGAATAATGCACAGACGGCCAAATTAGCAATGTAAAAACTAGTTGAACTTCGAGAGCGACCTTCTTTCTTGACAAGTCGTATAACAACGCAGTTCCCAATTAAAGAGGCTATCATGATTACAACGTAAGTTAGCACACGCATGGCCACAACAGCTTGTGAATCATTGACGAAACAATCCGTTATCGCTTTGTCCAAAGTTTGAGAATCATTTCGTTCTCTTTTTATAGTCTGGTTGTAAAGATTTTCCATGTTGCACTAACCTAAGAAAACATGAAAACTTAGCAAGTTAAAACAGCAAATTAGTAGCACCACAAATTCAGCATATGTTTGTAATTGTGTATTGCAATTTGGAAAATAATTGTTTCGTTTAATTTTCTTTAAAGAGGATTAGAGGATTAAACATTTCAGCTTAAGAGTTGATTTTATCACGCAAGTTATTGCCAAATGGAAAATATAAGCAAATCTACAATAACAAGTTTACTCAGGAATCGCCGACAATTTTGTACATAATTTATAAGTGCTACTCTCCCGGTGGCCCGAGGGTATGCGAAATTCAAAACTTGCAAAGAACCATTTAGATTATTGTTAATATTTTAAGCAAAATGACTCAGATGATCGACTGTCAAATATAGCACATTTGTGGCCAAACTCACGCGAAGCCGGATTTTGTTTTGTACTCACTTTTGATCACTTTTTAAAAAAATAAATGGCTGGATATCGTTTTCAGCCTCTCTTAAATCAGCCTGCTTTGTTCTTTTTATTTCCTTTTTTTCGAACAAAAACTTTATTTATGCCCGTGGTAATAATTAAGGGCGGCTACCCTTTTTAATAAGCAACTTGGAATTCTGTTCAGCTCTAAGCGAATTCAGGGATGAAACTTGCTTTAAACAGTTACATAAATATATTTAGTCAAAACATCCCAGGGCAGTAAGAACAGTATTTTTTTTTGGAGTTGCCTATAATTGATTTTGAACTCCGAGTCCTCAAAGTTCCTTTCTTTGTGAACGTCCGAGAGCCGCGGTTTCTTATTGACCAGGTGCTTTTTTAACAAAAAGGAAAGGAAGCGTACCGTTTCCGATTCCTCCTGCAGATGTCGAGCGAGACATTTGAAATTAATCCATGTCGGTCTTAACTTTATCAAAATCATGACATTGATCATTGAGACATTTCTGACTACTTGAAGTTAACTGTTAAATATTCAAGACAATATATCAAATCCTTCAGTTTTTTAAGGCACAAGACGAAAGACTCGCGTGAATACGCTAACTTAAAGTAATATCTAAGCCTAAGGCTTGTTGAAATATCGAATGTGTTAATTCTTTCGCATATCTTCTAGCTATGGTTTGAGTATACCCGTTGTAATAAAAATATCAGTGATTAGCTATTCTTTGCAGCCTCGTTTCATTTCTAGGAAACGGATTCGTTGGATTTTACACCGTTAGGATGCCTCATATTTGAATTTTTACATTTTCTCAAATGTTAAAACTAATAGTATCTCAACAGAACACTTACCGGCGTTTTTTTAGCAATATTTCAAAATCATATACGTGCACTCAGTTTTATAAGAATATTTAAATAACCGTGGGTTTGAAAAGTACCCAAAATGGAGATGTGAATATTTCATTGGTTTATTATATTAATATATTCCATATCATGCAGATTCTGATCTCATGTAGATTTTCATATAGGCTATTATCCCATGCCGTCTCCCAGTCAGACTCTATCTTCCTATCGTCCTGATATTATGCACTTCCATATACAATGCCTCATTTATGTTATCCCTGTACGTTGCTCGCTGTCGTTTCTCTTGCTCTTTTCACTACTATTTTCTCTTTTGTTACCATTCTTTCTAATCCATCTCTTCTAATTCTCATCACATGTCCACAAAACCTTAATTGAGTTCCGTATGTAGCCAAGTGTAGTCTCGAGAAGGCACAGTCAGAAACCGCAAAACAGTTTATTAGTAAAGGGGGGCGACAAACAGGTTAATGAAAATAATACAAATACAATTAAATGATTATTAAATGACGTCATCATTGATGACGTCATCACAGAAGTCACCAAAGTTGGATTTTTATAAAACTCTTGTAGAATTTTTTCTAAAAATTTAATAATAATCGTTACTTTTCCTTTTCTTTCCAGTATTTTGCATTTTTATCGAATAAAACGGTATTTCCTTTCCATTTCTTATAATATCTCTCAGTTTTAGACCAAATCTTTAAAATCAAAAATTAATCCAAGATGGCGCTCATTTTATAAGCTTTGGTCACCCTGTTAACAAGATTATTGTCTCGTGATTAATATTAAATAAAAGTTCGAAGGTAATTAACATTCCAAATCTTAAGTCGATCGGTCCACACATGACAAAAATCTTGGGGATAGGTCCAACGAATAACCTCCCTACCAAACGCCCTCAAAGTTCGTCCCAACAGAGAATGTAACGATGGCAGAAAAAAATTCGCAACACGTGGCA
>JANCMA020060925.1:0-15888 GCA_024336925.2 Zoanthus solanderi | reverse complement strand
GTTGGCTTTGTTTGATCAATTCTCATTTTCTCATCACCAAATGTCATATTTTGTATGTGTTATATAAGGAGAAGTTGTTTGTTGATAACTGACTGGCACTGAAAGGGTTAAAGGGCAGTGAAGGACTCTTAATATATACAAATAAACTCCCTCTCCATAGGCCACTACGGTCGTGAAGACATTAGCTAGCTATAGCTAAATCAACAGATCACGCATTCCAACCTGATTTTATGCATTTAGATAGATTCAATTTCTTGCTGTTATCAAATCATTCATAGCCCTGGTAACAATTCGGTACACTGAAAATGGGACGGGTCCCTTGAACATTTATAGCAGACTAATAAAAAGTGTTGTTATAACAGACTTCTCAGCCTAAGGACCAAAAAAAAAATGCATTTGATATCCTGCATCATAAATGTATTATAAGTTTCTAAGTTAGCACAAATTTAATGTTTTCTTGCGTGAATTTTGGACAAACACCGAGAGGTTATACTTTCCACTGCTTTCGACCTTGTAAAACAATAATCATCAGATTTCATGAGATATTCACAATGGCTGCGTAACCGCGGCTCCACAATAAGACCCATGAGAGCAGCTGAGAACGATCCACACCCCATTGCAACTACGGCGTACCCCATGACGAACTCTCGGTATTTTGGCTCGAACGTATCCGAGAAAAGTGACAGAGCATTTATAAACAACACTCCGACAGTAAGACCCCCTGTGAATGACAGGATGAGTACAAGAGTCACGCTAGGAAGAAAACGATACCAACTGGCAAGCACAAAGAACAACAAATGCATTACTTCGATCGCAGAAAGAACCCAAAGGCGCTGAGTTTTGAGTCGAGGGACAAACTCCGGTCGGACAAGAGACACTAATGCAAGATACGACCTACCAACGACTTCACCTGATAGAAAAATGAAAATATAATATTGATAGTGGTCGCGCGGTCTGAAAGGTGCATTGGGGAAAGCTATTGTAGTGACGACAGCTTGTATGATGAGGTATTCGGAAAACCAAGCAAAAAATAGCGGCGCCAAGTGAGGTACCATTCCCTTCATTGCTGAAATTTTCTCCTGCCACGTGAGTGGTTGATGAATACCAGGCCGGTTGTTATTTCCGGTCGAGTCAGTCCCCTGAACTATATCGGAACTTTCCAAAGGTACATACGGGATATCTTCGTAGCTGGTAGTGGAGGTACTGGGGTTGGGAATGTGTTTTTTGTCCATGAGGCTGTAGCAGACGAATAAGAGAAGCAACATAGCCGCCATGATCAAAAGTGTGATGTTTGGAGAGAAACACAGCCATGTTGTCATTGCTTAAAAAAAGAGAGAGGGGACTGGTTAATACATGTATCTGCTGACAATAAAACGATATTTAGTTTCGTATCATATAATTAACATTCATTTTATTTTTATTAGTCGAGGCCTAAAGTGACGTATTCAAACTATACATTTGAGATAGGGCTTTTTCACGGTGTAAATATTCTTTTGTTTACATTCAAATTCACCCGTCGAGCCTCGCTTACAAGCTTTAAAATCAAAAGAATATGTTATCCAAAACGAGGCTTGAAGGGTAAATTTGAATGCAAACAAAACGAATATTTAAACCGCGAAAAACGTCTATTGAAGAGACTAATTGCTTTGGTATGAACAAAGTTCCTGGTTTTTACTTTCTCCCAACTAAAAATTAAATGTGTTATTCAACTTATACGTTAAAAATAGCTCAAAATTTTATTCTTTCTCTCTCGGTTCTTAACTCCAGCTTCAGCTGGTTTATAGGCAGTTTGTCATCCTTTCCTCCGTCTTTTTCTGTCAATGGCTATTCTCACTTTTTTGCCTCGGGGGCGGCAGAAGCAGAAACTTTTGTGAACCATTTGACATTATTTGAAACTTAGTAAGGTTTGGAAAAAAAAATTCAAAAAAGAAAAGAATAACTTAAATGTCGCACATTTTCAAGCCTGCATTGAACGTCTCAAAATTGCTATGCGAGTGTCAAAGTTTCTTTAGATCTAGTAAAAGAGCAATACTGGTGGATGTGGCTATGATGATGAACGTAATTTAAAGTATAAATGACACAAATGGCTTCTCGTTAGTTAGTAGCACGTTTTTGTTATTTTAACTTGACGTATCTTCAGATATCCTTACGGTATCATAACAATATTTGATATAGAAATATAGAACGAGTGCTGTGTTCTGTTGATTATAGAGACCTTTAGCAACGAGGACCGGAACGCGAAAGACGAAGGTCCAGGAAAATCACATTTCCGGCTTACTCTTTACTTCTTTGTGCAGTTCATAAGGGTTTTGTTTTCTCCGCTTTAAACTTTGTGAGCAGAAAGCGATTAAATGTTTCTCCATGAAGCTAAACAAATATTAAGAAAGTGTCTGTTGTTACGTCCTTGCAGTCATGACAACTCTAAAAAAGGTCTTTTCACGTTGAAATTTTAGCGACATCCTGGTGCAGGTGCTCAGCTCTATGCATTCCAACGTGCAGATATTATATTTACTATTGTTCTTTGCCACCGTCGTCGTCCTCGTTGCTAAAGTCCGTTATGAGTAATATAAAAGCAAGCGAATTTTAGTTCACAAAAGAAGTGATAAGAGAAAAACAAACAGAAAATGACTCAGTTTATCGCACTTCTTGAAAATAAAAAAATAATAATAAAACAACAAAAATGCATAATACGTGTAACTATGATCCGTACAAAAAATAGAATGCCAAAAATTTGCAGTAACCGAAGAATCACCGAGGTCTAGTCACTCATCAAAATTATTGGGGTCAGCTTCCCCCCCCCCCCCGTCCCCTGTTCCGCCGCTTCTGTGCTTTCAACTCTAATTAACATCTCTCTTTCATTTTTTCTTTCATTTTTCTTTTGTTAGATTCTATTTTGAAAAACAGAAAAACCGAACAAAAACGTAGCAAAGTGATGCCCTTGTACACTAGAACCCAAACTTCCAACTTGTTTAAAAAGGCGCGAAAGTTTCGACGTGTGTTTCGTTGTGTGAAAAAGTCCCCCAAATCACGTGAGTGTATACTGTGATAAATAACAAACTTCACTGGGGTAAAGTTAAAAAAAAGTCATTGAAGACTCGGCCATTTTCAATTCACAGCACTCTTAAGCCATGTGTTGAACTGAACTATAATGCACGGTTGTATTATTGTCCATGCATAATGTAAAATGATGTGATTGGTTTTGATCAAGCGCACGGACTTGGGACAGCGAACGAAGGTTGTGTGTTAATCTTGTATATATAGTATGCAAAATTGAAAGGATTGCTGTATAAAACACCGACCCCTCCCTCCAAACCATAAATAAAGAACACTCCCTATTTGTTAGCTTGTTTGCAATAAACCAGTCTTTTAGTTTTGTTTGTTCATTGTTCAAGACTCTCTCAAGATCTTTTACATTTCTATTCGAATACGAAACATTTGTATCATCGGCAAACAAGTGAAATTTCAAGACTTTTGAGCATTTATTAATATCATTTATGTATAAGAGAAAGAGAAGTGGACCTAGTAGGTATCCTTGAGCCACTCCGTATTCAATAATTTGTTTGTCTGAAATATAATCGTCAATTTTTGTGGGTCTGAGTTTTCGCTTGCTAAATAAGATCGAAACCAATCACAGATACAGCCTCTGATACCATAAATTTAAAGTTTTTTACTGAGATTTTTATGGTCAACAGTGTCCAAAGCTTTAGCTAAATCAATAAATTAAATACTGCGCATCTAAATATAAGCCTTGTATAAGCCTTGCGGTTTGCTCTGGTTCACTTCGCCATTCTAAAACAAAACTCTGTAAATAACTTAATTTTTTTCATGGCAAACAAAAAAACTAAACTAACTAAACTAAACTAAACTAAATAATTTGTTTTCCATGTTGGTTTGTATTCTGTCAATAATGTCGAGAGTTCCCCGATGGGCAGATTGATTTTTTTGTAAAACCGTATTGAACGTGAGAAAGAAGCTGGTGTTTTTCCATGTATTTTATGAGTCTATTATACATTGATTTCTCAAAAATTCTATTGAAAACAGAAAGGAGAGAAATTGGTCTATAACTGGGATAATTTCTGAAATTTTAGTTTAGTAGGGTACTTTCCTGTTGGGATAGACAAATTCATTACTTTAGCTAAGTGTTCGCTGAATATATATGTTTTAGCTGCCTTTAAAAATTAACCGGGCAAGAGTATAGACCACATGAACACTAATGTAATATATGCCATTTAAAATGTCTTTTTAAATCATAAAATATTTAATAAAAAAGTAGAATAACAACCGTGTTTCAATATAAGTTAAGTTTCCAAGTATAGCTTGAAATACAACGAACTAAACTTTTTTGTCCAAACTGCATAATTTCTCTGATTCAAAAATGCCATTTCTCACTTTGATATTCAATATCTAAGTCTAGTTGAGACTTAACAAAGTGAATTTAAAAAAGCAGTTTACAAGCTTTTGTCGCATGTTTATTCTTTTACAAGAAACGCGAAGAACATGTCTGTCAATGAACGAATTGTTAGACTGTTTAAACTTACCAGTATAATAAAGCGGGGCGACAACAAACCCAGAGCCGGTTCCCGCCGAATACGAGCTGACAGTTACCTCATGGTAAAACGTGGTTAATGCCACAATGCTTACTTCACCTATTCCGTATCCGACAGACGCTAAGGCGACCCCCATCAGTTTCCAGTGAACCTGTGTCGAACATACCAGCAGCAGAAACCCCAAAGTTTCCGTAACGAAAACGGAAACAATTCGGGCAAAATATGGAATTCGTTGTATAAAATAAGGTGCGATCAGTGTTACGAAAAAATACGGCCCAATATTGGCAACCAAAACTAATGAGGTTTGAATTAAAGTCCCGGCCAAAATATCTTGTGCTCCTGATATTATGACGGAGTAAGTGGCGTATATCAAACAACCGAAAACAAAAAAAGCAAACTTCGTTCGAAACCGTTCTGGTTCGCTCTTTGGTGTATCTGGACTCGGCGAGTTGTTATCCTCTGCAAGTGTAAGGTCTTCTTCATTTATAATTCCTTCTTTTTCCGCTTTCAGAAGATTTTGAGCTTCCGTCATATTGCTTTTTGGAGTTTGGCTAACCAAAACGCAAAATGAGGAAATGTCTTTTCTACAAGAACATGTTTTGTCGGCTTTTTATCCGAAACTCAATTAGTCATTTTTTTTTGTTATATCAGAAAACGGCTTGACTTGAAAGGTTTTTTCTTCGAGTTGGAAAATGCAAAAGGTAATCCTAGTAAGGTAAAAGAAATTACTGGTGACAATTTGTTTGTTTCTCCTTGGCTTCGGTGCGATCACAAAACCAATTTAGTTGGCGAAAAAACCTTTTTGTAGTGATGTTGCTTTGCCTTCTTATCGCAAAAAGGCCATCTGCTGCTGACAAGATTAGTTATTTGAATATTCAAGCCGATTATTTTTGTTGTTGACAAAAATACAACATCAATTACTATGCAAATGCAAGCCCTTTCTTTTAATGTTTAAAAGATTTTGGATTAACAGACTTCTCTCACTACAGACGATTTAACAACACAAAACAACTTAAAATCTAAAATATTTTTTAATGTTTGTGGACTCGAAAACTAATCAATTTTGAATTAATTTGAATAATTTACGATTTAGGCAACACAAAAATCTTGCTAAAAATTAGCAAGCACTGCCGGCCACAAAAACGATAGTTAACCTTATTGAACTTTGAAAAACAGTAACAACAACAATAAATCATCAATTTTTTTCCGTTGTGCATCATGTTTAAAAATAATTTTCGTTTCTTCATTTTCCACGCATTTCCTAGCGTTTCCAATAAACTTTCTTCAGTCCCACGAGACTGGAAATCCATGACGAAATTTTCCTAAATCTGCTTTCAAAAGAAACTGTAAAACATGAAAAACAAAGACATAAGAAAAGCCCTCAATTTTATGTCTAATCTATCAAATCATTGATAATTCGCATCAAGTTTTAATCTGTTTCACTTTATTTTGAATGGAAAAACAAATTAGTCTTGAAACATTGCCGACGAAATTTTAACCCGTTATTTTTAGTCTTACTTTTTTGCTGTTTTTATACCCGAAACATATTTTACTTTCAACTGATTATATTACTTTTATATTAGAACTCTTACTTTCATATTAGAACTCTTATTTCTAGGGCATTAAAACAGATGTAAAGAAAACATTAAAATGAATTGTGTTTTAAAATAAATATTTCATATGCTATGAAAACCCATGTCGGATATTTTCAAAACACTGCCATTTCTATAGCAGAACATTAATTTTATTGAATAAAATATTGGATGCCTCTTGAATGATCCAACTGTCACCTTCGCACGAAGAAAAAGAGTATGTTCTTATACAAACATTTTAAATAGGCCATTTCAAGAAAATGTTGCATCATGGGTAATCAGGATAAATATATCCAAGATGGCGGCCGCCTTGGGCGGGTCTTTCCAGGACTTTCTTGAATGGAGCTTAGGAGAACTGCAGAAATATCTCATGGTTCGTGGAAAATCAATCACAGGAAGTAAAAAAAAATCAACCACAGGAAGTAAAAAAATAACTTAGCAGCAAGAGAAACAGTAACTTTTGAGAATAATGAGCCAATAATATATTGCCCAAAAGATTTTTCAGCACTCCTACAAAAGGAATACATTGCGCTCTTAGAAAAGTTCAAAACTGGTACCGATCGGCACAAAATCTGTGAGTCCTCGTGGATCTCTGACGTTGATCAGTAGCCTGATATAAATATTGGGTAGATTTTCCAATTTATACTTGATGCGAAAGCGGCTTTCAGACTGAGTACATTGGTGAGTATAAAGCAAGGAAAGTTTACTCGTTTTTCGGCTTTGAAATGTTTAGGACCTTTGGCAATATTATCTTCCCATATTTTTCTCTTGGCTTGGTCTTTTGTCATGAAATGAGAACTCAATTCACTTTCAACATGACTGTACTTCACAGTTTTATCTGGATACCAGTTGGAATTATCACAAATGCCACCATAGCATCTGTAGTGAGGCATTCCATCACAGAGAATTAAAACACAGCTAATCAATTGATAAGCGCTGTGTAAAAAGAACTTTGAAACTCCACAAAGGGACCTTCAAATAGAGCTCGCACAAAATGAAATAAATAGAAGTTAAAGCGTACAGGGTGTAAGCTTAATATTACCGAAAGAACGCAATAATAACAACCGAATAATTAATTTGATGTTATTGAGATACAGTCATACAATCTTCTTCCATTACGAAAAAACTTGATGTTGTAATTAGATTGATTTAAAAGAAAAAAATTGCTTTTTTAACAATGGTGAAAAGAGTACTTCGAGTAGGCGAACTCGCAAGATTCGGACGGCAGCGTTTTGTAACTCCGAGCAACTGCTCTACCGCTATGCTATAGACACAACCGTGAAAAACTAAACAAATTTTATCCTGCAATTTTCACCGGTGCAAAGCAATGAAAACTGTGCTTTCTTAAATTTCTCTTAATTTTACAACAATTTTCGGCTTTTTTTCTTCTATTGTTGTTCCTATTCACCTATTACCTCTTGCAAATCGATTGTCAGGGTTAAAAAAGCTTAGAAACGATCTAAATTTTGCAAAGGAATATTATTCTTTTGTTCTTTTCATAATGAAGAATTTTTTGAGAATTTTCACAAAAAGTGAAAAAAAATTAATTAGGCAATAATATGCATAGCCACAAACAATAGGTCAAACAATATTTGTCAAATTTAAAGCATATATTCTCTTTCTAAGCTGACGTGACGAAGAGACAAGGTACAGCAGCTCTTCTAAAAGAATACTACAAGAAAAAAAAAGCCGAAAACGAAGACAAAATTCAACAAAAACAAAGCCATAATAATTTTCCTTTTCTTGTGTCAGCGGAATGAAAATTATAAATTTTTCTCTTTTCTGCCAAATGTTTGCGTAGCATAGTGGTAGAACTCGGGAACAGTAAGGCCTGCTTGCTCAGTTCGACACTCGAGAGATTCCTACTTTCGTTTTTTTATTCGTAGCAAAGTTTGCTTTTTAATTCAAAATTGGAAATGGCGTATTTTGTTGTTTGAAAAACAGGAACACTTTATAACTGAAGGACATCCGATACATGTGGGGTTTGCTATAAACACTCCGCAACTCTCGTTTACGACATGCAGCATCTTTTCATCCTTCTATCACGTCTGTCAATAATCGAGCCTTGAAAACACTGACAGGAATGGCAGAAACTTGAAAGAAACCGCGAAGAATTGTAGCAGTCCACTTCGCAAGAGAAAAGCAGTCAAATTGCAAATGAGGAAAAAAGGGGAAGCTAAAACTTACCAAGCATTGAACTGGTGAACCAATGATTACAGGTCTAGAGCTCTACCACTAAGCTATGCAAACAACCATTTGAAGTATCAGTTATTTTTATGACCAGTGGGCGAGGCATTACGTCATAATTGGTTTTCCTTATAATCGAAATGGAGGCATTAACGTTTCATAACGGTCGGCAAGATTGCGGGCGTGGCATAGTAGGTGAGTTCTTGCTCAACTTGACGTAATTTAAGGGTTCTATTCCCGTTAAGAGAGTTTAATCCACTTTTTTCCTATGTAAAGTCCGTGTTTTTATTGAGAGTACTAAAGTACGTTAAGACCGATGCCAGGTTTCCAAGGTTTGTTTTATGAATCCTAGTGCTTATTGTGCCCGTATTTGTACGGCGGCTAAATGTGCCTGACGTTTGGAACGATGCAATGCAATAGTTGTTCGATAAGTAGGCCTGGTCAATCCAACGTTCTCCGGTTTGTTATTGAGATAAAGTCATACAAACGTCTTCCGTAACGAAAAAGCTTGAAACAAGTAATTATTAGATTGGTTATAGAGAAAAAGATAGCTTTTGTAATAATGGTGAAAAAAGAACTTCGAGTAGGCGAACTCGCAAGATTCGAACTGCTGAACTTTGTCACTCCGATCCACTACTCTATCGCTACGCTAAGGAAACAACCGTGTCGGCACATTCATGTCATGCACATTCCACCGGTACAAAACACAATGAAAACTGTGCTTTCTTAATCTTCTCTTAATTTTACAACAATGTTCGGCTTGTCTTCTTCTAATGTCTTCTAATTCCTTTTCACCTATTACTTCTTGCAAAACGGTTGTCGGTTTTAAAAAAGTTTAAAAACGATCTAAATTTTGCAAAGGAATATTATTCTTTTAGGTTAAGGATTTTGGACAAAATTTTCACCAACAGTGACTAATTAGGCAATAATATGAATAGCCACAAACAATAGGTCAAACAATCTTTGTCGATTTTGAAGCTTATTTTTTGTAAGCTTACGTGACGAAGAGAGAAGGTGAAGTATTTTTTCTAAAAGAACAGTAGAAGAAAAAAACAAAAAAACAACAAAAATACAAGGTCATAAATTTTTTTTTTTTTGTCAACTGAATGAAAGTCATAAATCTTTCTCTTCTTCTGAATATTGTTTGGGTTGCACAGTGGTAAAACTCGAATCTCAAAAAAAAAACATCAGTTCGTAAAAGCCAAATAAATATTTCTCCATATTAATTTGATTTGGCGGTCAAAAGATTTTAGAAAACGATGAAATTTTGAGTAGAGTTCAGCTGTTCGGTTTTTCTAAAAGGCTTGTAAGTGCACTGCGGACCGGCGGGTCTAAAATGGAGGTCAAAGGTCATGGATAACGGGTCAAGGGTCACGGATAACGGGGTCAAGGGTAACGGGTCAATGGCTACGGGTCAAAGGTCACGGGTTCACGAAAAAAGCCCCGCAATAACTTACGTGCAAAGCTAGTCTTTTATCACATTAAAATAACATAAGTATATTGACTAATATTTAATTTGCCATTTAGCGGTGAGGTTAAAAGATTCCAAGACATATAAATTGACAAAGATGTATATTTTCAAAAATATGCATTTTCACAAGCAAATGTATGGTGGTAGTGCAGGAATGCACTGCCAGCTTCATTTTCATGCAAACACATATTTGAAGCGTAAAATTAAATGTGTCTGGAATTGAATTCTACTCTAAAAGGTATGTAATTGAAGTCGTCTATAATTTCACCCTAGCTAACTAGACTGCTTATTCATTGTTACTAATTTTATGCAATAAAATTTAGTGTCTGAGACAATCTAGATAGCTAGTGTCTACATGTTGTTTCACTTATAATTGCATACAGTAAAAAGAAAAATGCTAAGATGTCTTAATTTGAATTCTATAAGTCAAGTCAAGAGTCTGAGAAAATGATAGATGATTGATATGGAAACAACCTCGCCGAGATTAGAAGTAACAGTTGGCAGTAAATTTAGGTCCTAAAATTGTTTAAATTTTATATTGGTTACCATTGTCAGTAAAGTCCCAACCTTATACCGGTTACTTATCGATGTAGTACCATAGTCCTTGTTTCCTTTTCTGCTCTGTAGTTAATAAATACAAAAATGTACTTGCTCTCTAATGCGTAATAGACGCCCCCCCCCCGACTATATTTTATTAAAAAATATGCATACTAGGACATTCTTCCTGCAACCCTTTTGTTCCCGTCAGAGCTCTGCTGGAAGGTAAAGGTGCTGGGCGTCCTATTGTCAGAAGCAGGGTTAGGAAATTACCCTAAATAAAATCCTCCCCCCCCGTTTATTGCAAACCCCAGGATATTAAGTTTCAGACATTTTTCCAACAACTCCGCTTATTCCCTTCCCCCCCCCCTCTCCTTTCTATTCTGGACTTTAGAGTAACTTTGTTTTATATATGTGATTAACCTTTGAGGCTTAATTCGTTTTTTATATCTATGCAGTGCAACTATTGTTGTGTTGCGAAAAAAGATATTCGATTATCTTTGTTTTAATGCTTTAAAGTTTTCATTAAAATAAAGAATTGAATATCAGTTGTTGTGACCCATGATTCTTGACCCGTTACCGTTGACCTGCGTTTTAGACCCGCCTACAACGGACCATTACACGAGAAACGAAACGGGTTTCACCATCGCTCTGATTGGTCCATTGGAATTGGGTCGCGAGCCAACAAGACCATTCAAGTGTTTATAAACACGTCTCATCTCGAAAATTTCCTTGATTTGTTAATATCAGCTCGTAAAACTAAATACATAAAAATTGTCACAATTTTTTTAAATGTTTAAGTTTCTATGCAATTAGTTTTACGAGCTGATATTAACAAATCGAGGAAATTTTCGAGATGAAAACTGTTTACAAACACTTGAGTGGTCATGTTGTTGGCGCGCTACCCAATTCAAATGGACCAATCAGAGCGAAGATTAAACGTTGTCGCAGTGCATATCACAAGCCTTTTAGGAAAGCCGAACAGCTTAACTTGTTTTTTTTGGGATTCGGGAAATTTTTTGGCGAGGAAAGAGCGATTTGTATAGTCACATCTGATCTCGAAGCGATCAAGTGTGCTTCCTTTAATATTTTTATGAAGGGAGCAACACACCGGTACAAAACACAAATAAACAACACATTAGAGGCAGATAAAATTTATTTTAAACTAGGTAGTAATTTACACGTTTTTAGAGAGATAACAAAGTTCCCATACATTCTCTTATACGAAAGCTGTTACTTATGTAGTATCTAACACTAAGTACAACATAGTCGTTTGTACCAAAACTTTAGGAACAAGTCGTAGACACATAAAAAAGTAGAATTTTAAGTTTGGGAAGCCTGTGATTAGCCCTAAAAATATTTTCTTATGAAGACATTACTTATAGGGTTTTTACTTAACCAGAGGTTAGAGTTAACAGCTTTTAAATAAACCAACTCAGATGTCTATACAATTGTTTAAAACCATGCCCCATACACCATAATTGATACTTACACATCCCAAAGTTAATAGAATGCTGCTGATATTTTGGTTTGTTTAAGTGCGCTTTTAACTCTGACGGCAGAGAGTTTCCGCTAGGGCGCCAAATGCACTCTGGTTGCGCAATGAGTTGTGGTTAAAGGAGAGCGAACATTGCAACGAATAAGACTACCGCTTAACACTGCAAAAACCGCGGTTAAGCGCCGGCTCCAAAGAAAACAGAAAATATGGTTGGTCAAAGACAGGTTTTTCCCACCCGAATATAAAGCGTTCTTTTTATTTCAATTTAATTGTACTTAGGTGTCTGCCAGTTCTTGTTAACTATAAAAATTTTGAGTTTCTTAAAATGTTGTATACTAATGGCGCTAGCCATGTTTCTTAATTTCAAACTTCTGGAAGCTGATACATGTTCTAACAAATCTGCTACAAGTGAAATAAGCGGGCCTTTCTGCTTTTATCAAAAATTCTAAATCTATGGCTCGTCTAGTTTATATGATGCCAAACTTTGTGGCAGAACTTTCCCTGCTCCACAGCTATCAAGAGTTTATCCTAAAAAGCTCTTGTTCCTGGAAAATGGTAGTGAACCAATCTCGGTCCGTCGAAAGTTTTACCTTGTGTATCTCTAGAATTTCTAGCAAAATTATCAAGTACAGAAATTATTTCATTTGTATAAAGCAATATCTGTTTAAAAATTACCTTCACAAAAGGCTTACCGTTCGTCATAAAAATTGAACGCGTCATTTTTACGTTATGACGTCAGGCGGTAACAACTTTGTTAGATCGCGGGCGCAAGTATGGCGTTTCTCTTAGTCATGAGCTAGCGCGTTTTTGTTTATTTCTAAGGACAAGATCTAGGGATCGGTATAAAATACATGAAAAACATGGAGTTTAACTTATCAAAAAAATAATTTTGTAGTTCAGGTGCCCTTTAAGCCAAGCATTTCGTTATCGCTGACCATTCACAGACCAGGTTTTAAAGGCTCTCTTTTGTCTCACCCACTAAAATGTAATAGAGGTCATACGGTTGGTTAATTGCGAGAACGGAGCTGTCGGTACGGTTCAGCAGCCAACGCGTTATGGTGGATGAAAATTCGTAAAAATCCATACCTTTACAGCAAGAAAAGTAAACATGAGGAGTAAACTTTCCAGGAAGAAAAGTAAACATGGGGAGTAACTTTCCAGGAAGAAAAGTAAACATGGGGAGTAAACTTTCCAGGAATTCCAGTTATCGCTGAATACCACATTTTGACTCCAATAACTTCTTCGCACCGGCCTGTTTGATGTATAAGGATGCAAAGTTAGCCGAACATAATTAGCTATGCACCCCGATAAAATGCTTGTTCGGCCTTCGGGAAGTTTAAAGGTGCTTTTTTACTGTTTTTCTAAGACAACAAAGAAACTCAACGCGATCTGTTTATTCGTAGCTTCAGGAGTATTGACGGTGTTCAGTGCCATCTGCATCGAGCGGATAAGGGCAACAGCCTGGTCTCTCGGACCGATTTCCCACTTCTAAACCATAGAGAAATAAAAACAAAATTAATATTAGCAAGAAAGTATATCAAATGCGTTCGGTGTGTGTATATAGAATGAAAGAAGAGAATTTTAAGCCCTTGGCGGGAATCGAACCCCACATCTTCGCTTTACTAGTCCGACGTGTTAACCACTACACTACAAGGACTAACCACGCTAGAAACGCAGCCAGTTAATTTAATGTATGAGGTAACTGCAGGGATCCCAAGGCATTATTTTCTCTATGGATAAATTGAACACCGTCAAGGGCTTAAAAATTGTTTTCTCTTCTTTCATTCTATATACATACACCGAACGTGTTTAATATACTTTCATGTCATTTCATTAACTCTATGCGTACCCAAATTTACGGTGTTCAACTTATCCATAGAGAAAATAATGCCTTGGGATCCCTGCAGTTACATCATACATTACATTAACTGGCTGCGTTTCCAGCGTGGTTAGTCCTTGTAGTGTAGTGGTTAACGTCGTCGCGTCTTTATGAGTGAAGAAAATATTTGTATCATCGGCAAACAGAATTAGTTTTGCAACATCTGATGCATTGCAGATGTCATTAATGTAAAGAAGAAAAACAATGGACCTAAGGGGTACCCCACAGGAAATAAATTTTAGGCTGGAATCTACATTGTTGTATGAAACAAATTGCTGTCTGTTTGAAAAGTAACTTTTTACCCAATTTAAAGCAGTTCCACGTACTCCATAATGATCTAGCTTTTGAAAAAGAATTTCGTGGTTTACTGTATCAAATGCCTTTGATAAATCTAAGAAAATCCAAATAGCAATCTCTTTATGGCAATAGCTTTAGAAATACTCATACAGGTCAATCAGAGCAAAAGCAGTAGAGTGACCCTTTCTGAAACCATATTGATTCCTGCACAAGATTTCGTGATGATTAATGTAATCAATAAGTAGATTATAAAAAGACAGGAAGTATTGAAACTGGACAGTTGTTACTAAATATTGACTTATCTCCAGATTTGAACAAGGGAACAATGCGAGATATCTTTAGATGATCAGGAAAAATACCACAATTAAAGGACAAATTCACAATATATGGTAAAGGCTTGATAATGGTGTTAATTGAAGACTGTATTATGAACATAGTAATGTTATCATATCCTGGCGATTTACCAGCTTGGAAATTCTTTGCGATAGTTATTAATTCGGTCTCGGATACTGGATCTATAAAAATTGAATCCAAAAACTCCCCCGAGAGATACGACTGGGGAGAAATACTAGTCTTACAAATGTTTTTACCAAGGTTTGGGCCTATATTGCTAAAATAATTACAGAAATGGTTTACAATTTCCATGGAATCATACACTTCTTTGTCATTATGTCTTTATGATAGAATACTGTGTGGGGCTTATACCGCCGCTTTCTGCTTTTATTTATGACACTGTTTAGAATTAAAGGTAAAGGTAAAGGTAAAGGTTTCTTTATTAAACGTCGGTAGTTCCGTCAGTTCATAGAACTGTTATCAATGGAAGCCGACGGTGCGCCCTTTTACCCCCTCCCTCTGTAAGTGCTCCATTTTACGGGTATTTAAAGCTACAGCTACACAGATCAGAGAAAAATCGGAACAGACGTTGGAGTCACTGACAATCGAACTGGGGACCTCCAGCACAGAAGGCAGCACACATACCAACTGTGCTACACACCTGCCCCTTGTCTGCAAGTAAAAGTTACATTTAATATATAATACTATACATACACTACCTTTCTGCACGGTCCCTGGTTCTCTGAAGACTTCGATATATGATGCCGGGATAATCCCCGATCTGCCCCTTAACCGTGCCTCATACCAATTCTTATCAATTCTTCTTGTCAATGTTATAATGTCTCCCTAAAACAATAGAAATTTCAATTCACGTTTTTCAAAACCTTAGATTTAACATGAAAAGCCTCGAGAAGGGTATCAAATAGCTGTTTGTTTTTGTTTAGCTGGTTGTCAAGATACAAGGCAAAGTACAGCACGACCATGAAATCAGCTTGGCCATGCTTGAAATTACAATTTTATCGGTTATCTATAACAGGGTTCCTGCAGGTTCTAACTCAGGAAATTTTAGACCTTTTTAAGATGTTTTACGACCAAAACTTTCAAAGTTTAATACCTGAGAAAATTAAAATGTTGCTCACACGAAAGATTAGAATGCTGCAGTCCAACACGATCGCGGGCTTTAAAGTGACTGTTTGTGCAAATTTTTATGTGTACACAACAAGCAACATACAGTACCCAAAAAAACAGCTTCAAATTTTGACCAGTGGAAGGAACACTTCACTTGAAACTAAATTTAAGACATTTTAAGACCTTAACAAAGAACTTTTCCAATTTTAAGTAAAATAAAATGAATGGCTGGAAAACTACGCTGAAATTAATTCGTCAGTGAACCAATATGAATCAGAGCTCGGACCAAGCCAGCAACTTAAACCGTATAGACAGCTGTTACGTCCTTTTTGGGACTCGTACGGTGTAAAGGCAATAATGAACAGCCAGCCAAAGGCTAGTTGTTTATCATGCTCAAAGTTGTAACTCAATACCGACTC
>JANCMA020060825.1:0-15890 GCA_024336925.2 Zoanthus solanderi | reverse complement strand
CTAGTTGGTAAGGCGCCAGTCTGCTGTGCGGGAGGCTCGGGTTCGATTCCCGGCCGGACCACCACTCAGGGTCTTAAGATAATTGAGGAGAAGGAGCTGCCTTTGCTCTAACATCTACAAATGGTTAGACCTTCACGTCTTCTCGGATAAGGACGTTAAACCGTAGTTCCAGTCTCTCGATCTCTCTGTCGAGGGACTTAAAAGAAACCACACACTTGTCGCAAAGAGTAGGATCGTGATCCCTATTTTGTGGTCTGTTTCTTTCAATGAAGGCACTTCCTATCGGCTGCAAAGTTGCGCCTTAACATGTGAGTCGCTCCAGCGGACTTTGTAAGACCCTCAGCTGTCTGACTTCAACTGTATGTATTTGTAAACAGGTTCTAAAAAGCCCCGAGGGGAGAACCTGTATATCTATCATATCATTTTCTCAGCATTTTCATTAGCTCTGACGAGTGGCTGACACTTACACCATGTAGGGCAATAACCATATTTTATCAAACTCACGTAGCTAAAATTATGTTGGCTCGTTTGCATAACGTGATACACTAATATTGAAGGAAAAAGCCTTCACTCTTGGACAAACTATTTTAATGCCTAAAGTGAGCACAACTTTGCAAAATCTACAGCAAGGGTGATAAAACCCAAGTTTAAACCTTTTAAAATAAAATCCAAAAATATTTCTTAAACAGTTTTTCAAAATAATTTAAAACAGATCTTAACTTCCCAAAGAAAAGGTTAGCAATACGACTGTCTGTAAAAGAATCTGAAGCCTTATTTACCACATACAACTTACCCCTCACTTATTGAGTAGATAACGGAAATGTTACAGAAACTCACACTAGGAAACATTCTTACATGAAAACATACCTAACACGTCAGGAGAATCTTTTAAAGCATTTGTCACTCCTGTAGCCATACAATCTCTAACCTCTCTGTCTTCGTCGACTAAGAGTTCCACCACAACTTGCCAAAAGCGAAGAGGATGCGAGCCTAGTAACAGATCAGTAACAGCCCTTCAGTATTAAGTAGGATGTAAAAAAACAATTGCGTCGGTGGGTAAGTGAAACACGCGGTAAATTCAACTCTAAGTTGAAACTGACTTTAGCCCAGGGTTACTGCAGTTCAGAAGTTAACACATTTAACACTTTTCTTAAGACTTCCTAATGCCGAAAATCAAAAATTTTAAGTCCAATTTTTGAACACAAAAAAAGCAAAAAAAGAAACCCCTAGTGAGATAACAATGCTTTTAAACGCTTTTTCATGGTAGACAAGATAACTCTTTCACAAAAATCTATAAACTTTACAACAGCGTTGAATGTCAATGTCAGCAGTGAAAAACTTTTGTTGTATTAGTAAAGCTTTTCCAATGTGTCATTTTTAGACAGTTTCTAGTTCCCCATTGGTACAGTATAAATAGCTTTTAAAAAACTGTACCTGTTATACTTTTGAAAATGTATGTCGACAAGCATACGAAGCGTTAACTTTCAAATGCATGTTTTTAGAATGTTTATCACCGCTGTTTGTGTTACATTTTTACAACCTTCACAAAAATCTACAAATTTTACAATCAAAAAACAACAAAAAAATCTCATCAACAAGGCAGATTCGGAGAGGTGTGGCGCAGTTAATGCAATGGTGATCAAAAACGTGAAAGACGCAAACGTCCTGTTAAAATTGCTCCCGATATGCAAAGAATTCGTCAATGTTGTATCAAGATTTAAATGCAAGAAAAACTCACTTTCATTCGCATTGCAAATTTGGTGCCTTTTAAGACCTCAAAAATAAAATCTAGCAAATTGAAGAACTTTTTAAGGCATTAAATTTGCAAAAAGCAAACTAAAGACTTACAAAGACCGCTAAAGCACAAAGCTGACGTTTTGATTTTTAGCCCTCGTCAACCTGCCGTAACTCTACAAACGTTAACTTTGTGATTTTCCTACGGCGATAGTTGAACTTTTCAACCAATAGTCTATCAAACCATTAAAATAAAGACCTATTTTATAAATGGTAGTTAGTCATATAATTATTGTTTAACGTCGCCTTAATTGTCCCTTCCTCGAGCAACAAAATCAAAAGAATTCACCAAACAAGGTGAACGAGACAAATTTTGTCAAAATGATACTGCAATAGGTCTCTAGCACACATGTTTTACCGACTTAAAACCGATAACTGTTATCACACAACTGAGGTTGTCGCCGGTATATATTAATATAATGCATAGATACTTTCCAGAAGCAAATCCGATTTGCATTGTAAAATTAAAGAAACACTGCTGATTAGTGACTTAAAACCCTCACTCAATGAAAACGTGGGTAGTGAGAAGCTTTTTCTTTATTAATTTATACCTAATAATTAATTTCCGTTAGTATTCATTTTATCGTTTTCTAAGCTTGTCACCAGTACCTCTCTTTATTTTTTAAAATACTCTATGTAATAACCCAACTGTCACTTCTGAAGATGTATGTTGCCGCATACGAAACGTCAAGTTTTATAATATAATTTTTTACAACAAAAGTTGTCTTTTGATTATGTTTGTAACCGCCGTTTGCTTTCTTTTTCTTTTAAAACTAAAATGGCCGAAGAACAAAAATATTTACTAATTTAGATCATGTTTGTTTGTTTTTTAATTTTGGTATTTCACATTCATGAATTTTGAATTATTTTTGCCATTTTGGGTACATTGGATGTTTCTTTTCGGGGATATTGGTATTTCACTACCTCCTGGCCAACCCTGATGAGTACTGCATAAAGTGGCCAGTCAAACTCATTTCCGGGGCTTTTCAGTTGGTGGTCAGTGTGTCGTCGTTTGTTTGGGTTCCCTCGCTCGCGACTCGCTTTCGCGGCAATGTTTTTATCACAGGAAACCCCAGAAGTAGTTGTGCCTGGAAAAGAGCGCGCTCATCAATGGACTCTGTTTATCAGAGGTGTCACTGTTCAAAAACAACTGAAAATGGACTTTATTAGAAAAAAAGCGTATAATGACAACTACAAGAACAATAAAACTAACATTAATAGTTAGTATAAGCATAAATAACAAAATATAAACGCCGATATTGGCTTCTAGGATTAAGCCTCTTTAGTATGCTTAAAAAACATTTTTTTAAAATTATGTTACCTTTCAAAAATTGTTTTTATCTTTTGAATAATATTTTTACTGTGCTTTTAGCTCATTCCCACACTTTGTACTTTTTTCATTTTACTAACCAGCTACTCTTCAAAGACTTCATGCATGAAACAGGCTTCCTGTGCATTGCTGCCCGCAAGAACAATAGCGAGACGGCCATGTTGTGAGGGAAAGGAAATTGTGATGGCAAAGATTGGTTATAAGTTGACGTGCTAGAAGCGAGTACCAGTTATAAGTTAATGTAAGATGGAATCAAGATGTACTCCTCGATGATGAAGTTACAAAGAAATCTCAAAATTATTTTGAAACAATTTATACCGTGTGGTTTTACTTTTTTGTAAAACAGCGCTGAGATTTCAAACCGGTTTCAATATCGCGACTTACGTTGTGTACTTGTCGTATCTTTGATTGTGAATGATAATAGTATTTTAAACTGATGAACCGTCGACAATCACAGCCACGTGTGGTTACAAAAGAAAATGGCCTTTCCTCGCTTGTAACGGATAAAACATCTCATCGAGATGCCTTCGTTCTCGATCAGCGTTTGATCACTAACTCTGGCGGTTCCTCGCCAAGTTTATCTCGTGATAGAAAAACCGTGGGCAATGAAACAGACTTAAACCAGGACTCATTTGCTATTCAACGCTCGTATTCCCTCGGTCAAAATACTTTTGTGTCTTCCAAATTTGCGAATAGCACAAAGCCGCTAAGTCAACAAGTTGTTCCGACAACCACACCACCGAATGTGCGACAACACGCTCAAACTCTTGGTCAGTCCGGCGGACGGCAAGCCACCTCAAGACTTCTTCTTTCTCCTAAAATAATCAAAAGACGCAGTTTTAAAAGCTCTACGTCTTCAATTTCCACTGCTTCAAGCTCTTTGGGATCTACGAGTTCAGTTAATTCTGCTGATGATGGTAGAACGTTCAAATTCAGACAGACTCACATGGCAGTTTATAAATTTATAGCGCGACACGAGGATGAAATTAGCTTTGACCTCGGAGACGCAATTCAAGTCGAGAAAAAGTATGATGATTTATGGTTTGAGGGAATGAATCTAAAAACTGGAAAGTATGGGGTCTTTCCCTCGAGATATGTTGCAGATGTATTGACTTCGAGATCTCCCAGCCCTGTTTTTTCACGCAGAAAAGGTTTGCTTTATAATTTTCAGTCTTCACTTTTTACAAATTCACCTTAGAATTGTGTTCAAAGTTAACAAGGAAAAACGCCTAAAAGTTTTATTTGAATAGTTTATCTTTCGATAAGTACTGTCATTTTGGAATGAACAAATTAAAGCTTTCAAATTTAATTTCAACATGTAGAAATGTACTTTCAATATTCAACCAGTAGCTCAAAAATTTCCTATGGCGTTTCAGGACGTTGCTGAGACTACAATACGCGTAATGGCGATAATATTTTTGTTAAAAAGGAAGTGTTAAAGATAATACACAGAGAGATGGGATGGTATCAGCAACTGTAGCTACGTAATTACTATGGAAGAAATTAATGTCGCCTGGTTTGTACGCCTGATTAATTATCATTTATCAAAAAACATCTATCCTATATAATAATTGTAACATAATAAACATAGAAAAATCATGCAGAAAAAAAATAAAGCTTTTTATTTATAATATCCACAATAAGAGAGGCTTCCTAAACATTTTAAATAAAAACCTCGTAACTGAAATGAATAAATACTTTTAATGCCTTTATTTAATGTTAATTGCTAAGGAAGTGGCTTATTTCTAGCTAGAGGAAATGCGACACATGCTAAAAACACTATATAGGTTACTTGAAATAAAAAAAGTTCATGCGACACGTCAACCTGTTCTCAATTTTAAGCAATGAGTGGTGTTCTTATTAACATGTCATGTTAAATATTGTCGCAAGGTTTTTATTTGTCCAAACTTAAAAATATTTAATACTTCTTCATTTCAGATGATTTTATGATTATACATAAATGTTGTAATATTTTACTTTATCGTGGCAGTAACAGACCTGTCAAATTTAATTAAAATTTTCTAGAACTATCGTTTATTAGTGTTAACTTTAAGATAATGCCACATCAATTTCTCCATGTTTTCTGTCATTTCAAAAAAGTGTGTTTTGGAAAAATATTGATGCAGAATATGTTTTACAATGATTGTTTCCACAGATACAGTAAATTCTGACCCGTTACAGGTTGACAGCCAACAATTTTTTCTAAGGTAGGATAATTTCTAAAGAGAACTAAATTTTCAGGTAGAAAATAACTCAAATATTACTTTACTTTTTTGCCCTGTACCACTTAGAAAAGAGTGTAAGACACAGTGATCCCAGGTGATAAAACACAGAAATATACAATATAAAATTACCACACATTATGTGCAAATGTATGTTAAAGAAATCCCAAAGAATTGATCTGTCCAGGAATGATTTGAGTGGTTGAATAACAACAACAAAAACAACAACAGTAATGATAATAGTAATAATAAAAATAACTTTATTAAAATCTTATTAAAAAATCCTATATTATAGTACATTCTTTAGATAAAAATCATTCTAAAATATAAAAACTTACTAGTTAAAATTCATTTAGAATAATAATAATAATAATAATAATGATAATAATAATAATGATAGTAATAATGATAGTAATAATATCTGGCCTAAAAATGATAAACAATTATACATTTTATATAGTACCTATCCAATGCACTAAGGCCTTACAGATATGGAATACAAGATTCAACAGTTGAGAATAAGCACTAATAGCTAACATATATTTGAAACATCAAAAAGTGCCTTCAGTGAAGCAGATAGATTGCAGCACCAGGGCTGGGTTGTTCAAAGGTGGGTTAGATTCAACCCTGCGTTAAGTAAAATTTACAGCAGCAGTAAGTAAAATTGTTTCTCTAAGGAAAGATTACAATTCTCGTAAAATACTTTTAGATATTTTAGAGCTCAAAGCTGTCTCTGTAACTGGAAACAAAACAATGGGTTACAAGTTTAACCCTGGGTTAGCCATTATCAGCTTTTGAACAACAGGGCCCAGGATAACTACCCTGCTCTTTTCAACATGTGATTGGGTCCTTTAAGTCCTCCAGTATAGTTTCAAACCACTGGACCAACCGTTTAAGGTCCTTACCTAAGAATTTAGTGTTTACTTTGTAAATTAATATGAAAGTGATTATCTTTTATTAATCCTCTTGATTGTATTCTAAACTTACTTAGAACTTCAGAATGGAAAAGTTTTACAACTATTTTATTATTGCAATAAAAATTTAAAATGATGGTTCACAAGGGTATGAAAGCCAATTTTTTTAGTGAGTTGGTAGTGACATTGATCAGGAGAAGTTTGACGCAAAGAGTCAGTTTAAGTGAAATGGACTTGTGCTTTGTAGTGAGATGGATACCAGTTAAGCAGGTTCTTATTTCACAGTAAAGAGGAAAAGGTCAAGAGGTCAACATAAATGGCTTGTTGGTGTTCATGAGAGGAGGAGTACGTATATTTTTAACTCATGGATATTTGGAAGGCATAGAAATGAGTTCTATGTGGCACTCATGTCACTAGGTCACTTAATCACTTCTTCCTTGGCACTTATGTCATAATCAATTCTCTTCACTCTTATAGTCTGAGAACAAGCCGGAATTGGTGTCTTGCATGTAGCTTTTCATTTTGTGCTTTGTAATTATTTATTTTATATTGCAACTTTACTTCATGTTCTTCTTTGAAGCTAAAGCGAAGTTAAATCCTTTACAAGCCTAGTGACCCATGGAGCTGGTACTTATCTCTGGTTTCCGTGTAGTGTTAAGTGGATGAGATAGTCTTTAACTCCCCCTGGATAGGACACTAATCCATCGCAGGTTAGCTTCCAGCAGACACTTGTACTCATTTACCTACCCCGGAAGAAGTTTTAAAAATGTAAACTCATTTTACTGCCCAGAATATCTGCAATGAAAATTTTAAAAAATGGGAAATGGAATTTTGGTTCAGTAGCTTCCTTGCCATGGTAACAACATTCTACTGGTATAATCATCATTACTAAGAAATTAGGGCTTAGGTAGGATAAGAAAACGAAGGGTTAGTGATGAACATTGCTTTGGATTGCTGTGAATGGAAAGCATGCAGCCACCAGAAAACCATATTATACTGGCTCAAGATTGCTAGGAAGAGGGCATTATAGTGGATGTTTGTATTTTTAACTTTCCATTTTTCACACATAAGGGGAGCTGATCATCTTATTTTGATTAATGACATCATAAATATAATTTTATTAGATTTCTAGGATCAATTGAAGTGAATGATTTCAAGGGAAATGATGTCATTTGTGGAGCAATGAAAGAGGTATTTAGTAGCTTAGCTACAACTAATACAAAACAAATGTTAGATCATTCATTGCTGCAGGTTTCTGGGAAGCTGTGTGTAGGACTCATCCATCACACTGGTCAATGAATTGGTAATGTTTGCTTACTAGAAATGTTTTTATAATATAATTCCAACCTTATTTTTTCAGTTTCCTATACACTGATAGGGGCAATTTAATGCACCTTTTCCTACTTTAGAATAACTAACAACTTATATCTATATTACTTTGGAAATATGAGGTTACAAGCATTGGAAGGTTAGAAATTCAAAAATAGGGTTTTTTATCAACATTTGTGACTTTTTTAATAATTTTAAGCTATAATTGGGATATTTAGGCAGGGTCAACTGTTATCTTTGGGCACTGGGGGACTTTAATAAAATTTAAAAGAAGATATTAGGATGCTTGATAAAATTTTTGAATTAAGCTCCTCAAGGAGACAAATGTAGGTGTTGTCTAAGCATTCTCTGACCCCTAAAAAGAACATTATTAAAACACAGACAAATGAAAAATGCAGTGATTATATAAATCCATCAAAATAAAACAAAAAGGTGTCAAAAATGTCATGGTTGTTTGAAGAAAGATGTTAATGAACCCTTCACAGTTTGAATGGTTTTACAACTAACAAAATTAATACTAATCTGAAAAAAATAAAATGTACCATGAATTTAGAATGTAGATTAGAAGTGATGCAATAAGCAAACAATGATTATGCGATAATTTGTTGTTTCATGGAACAAGGTCATCAGGCATTAGTGAGAGATTGTATGTACAGGTACAAGTTTACATGTAATAATGAATGCCTGAGCAGAACACTGGAATGTGCTTTTATTTAATGAGGTTCTGTTAATTGAATACTAGTCCCCCATTTTGAATCTTGGGACTTAACGCATAAAGGGATTTACAGTTGTTTTAACATCACTGCTATGTAGATTCATGGTGCATTTTTTTGGATTAGTATTTGTTCTGTACTTCTTAATATTGTCAGATGGCAAAGGTTTTGAATGGTTATACAGTATTTATCACTTAGAAAGCTTTCTTCAGAACTAAGGGAGCGTTTGGGCCTTGATAGCATTAGGAACTGCATTAGAAGAAGCAGATCGAGGTGGTTTGGCCATGTACAGAGATGCAGTGATGATAGCATGGTGAAGAAATGCAGAGATACTGTATAGTTGTTGACAGGCAACAAAGAAAGGGTAGATTTCGAAAGACCAAGTCATGGATAACAATTTCAGACCTCTGAAGATTGATCGTGATCTGGCACAAATAAATTCGAACTAAGTAGATGATGGCCGTTAAGAAACCCATCTAACCCATGCAAGCATGGAAAAAAGAAGTTGAAGATTTGAATGATCAAGAATACAGATAGTAATAAATATACAGTATAACTTAGTAACCTGAGAATTGAAAGAATTGAGGATTTAGCATTTACAACCTTTGGTGTCATCAAGCATCTTTTTACAATTTATTTGGTAAAAGTTTTTTAAGATTAAATTTTTTCAACACGATGTAATGCAAAAGTTATATATTTGCCACTCCAAAGAGGGAACAAGTATCACACTAGTACATGCATGCAGTTAATGAAGAAAGAATAAGCAACCTACAAGCTGTGAGTAACAGCAATTATTGTTTATGACAGTTTATTGACAGTTTGAGGTTTGCTTTTTCTTTTCTTTTCTTAGATTGCTAAGAAGCATCAGGGAAACTCAGCAAAGCCCATCCATTGTTCGATTGAAGTCAGTGTAAAAGGTGTCAAGGTTGTAGACTTTGGAACCGAGTTACCTCAGGTAAATTGGTTATCATATATAAAACTTGTCTTTTTTCCAACAATGGGGAGAACACAACAAGTTTTAGCTCTGCCAAAATTATCTTTCATTGAACAAGATTCGATGCCTTAACTTGCTATTAGTGTTTAGCAGTGCTTTAACTTGTAAAAACAGCAATCAGCCTGTTCACAGAAAATTGTCACAGGTTGAGCTGCCAACCATAAAATCATATTAGAGCAAAACAAAAAGTGAGTGTTTTACTTTCATACTAGTTCTGTGATTTTTTTCATTCTAAATTTCTTTCTCTTAATTTTGCTAGTTTACCAAGCTGGCTCTCAACTTAGAGCTTGGAGATTTCGGTAAACGTACGTAATGTTTCTCAAGTAAAGAAAATCAAACTTACTTGTTGTTAGGCAGTTCAGTCCTATGTAACTAGCTTCCATATTTTTTTCTGGGGTGAGAAATATGTCCTTGGGTTGAAGTTTATCCAAAGTGTAACCTAGTTTGTAGTTTGATGACACTATACTAAGAAACATTTAACAAACATTCACTGTGTCACTTTTTCAGGCTAAAAAACAGAACAAACTTAAACTAGGAAAATTGTTTGAAAAAGAGCAAAAGGTGAGATGGAAACATTTTCTATTGGCTTAATTTTGTCCAATTTGAGTTTTTTTTTTAACATAAGTGTTGTTGTTATATAGCTAGTGCGTTTTCGCCTCGAAGGCACGCTCTCATTAGCTAAATCGAGGTCACTTGGATGAGCTCAAATCAAATGTTATCTGGCTTGTCAACATCTCGATATTTGGTGACCAACCGGTGAACATTGCTGTCGCGCTGTCACGTTTGAGAGCGAGAAAATTCGGCGGGAAAATTGGTGGCCGTGCGTACTACAAGTTCGTTTTTGCAATTTTGACTACTGTTTTCATTCAGAAACAAAAATGGAGCCCCCAAAGAAACGTTTTACTCATCTTACAGATGGAAGATGAAATGGGAGAACTCCTTGTAGAAAAAGACTCCAAAAAGACTCAACACACTTCAAGGACTGCTGTGCGTTTGCATCTCCACTCTCATTCTTGTAATAAATTTGTTTTATTTTAATAAGTGTGGTTTATTTTGTTTATGCCATATAACAAAACACTTAATGACTGCTCACGAGGAAAACATCTGTTTTGTTTCCTTCAAATCTTGATGTTTCCCTCGACTTTGTCTCGGGAAACATCAGCATTCTTGGAAACAAAGCAGATGTCTCCCTCGTTAGCAGTCATTAAGTGTTTATTATTCTCAATTAAGCTATTATATCCTGAATTATCTAGACCCCGATTATCTGAACAAGATATATAACCTCATAGTGGCAGTGAGTGATCGGTGTATTGGCAAGACTAAGCTTTTACCAAGGTTCCAAATTTATTATATCATAGACTGATAATAGTATGTTCATGGGAGATGTTCGAAAGCTAAAAATATAGAAATTAGAATCATAGCGATTAATTAGTTCAAGGTTTTTCTGGTTGGTTTAAAAGAAAGTCTCCAGAAAATGACTGGATAATAAGTATCTCAAGTATTTACCGTTTATATGCAATTTACAAGACAATTTTATATTTAATAATTTGGAAAGTATGTGCGTTTTTAGTGGTCTACAAGTAAGTGTTCATAGCTCTGTAAAGCACATAAGTCACGTGAGCAATATGGTTGGCTGTCTCCAAGTTGTGAGAATTTACAGTTTCATGAAAGCAGTTAAAGTATGAGGCTTCTGGGGGTTAAAACGAGTGTCGTGATTTTTATCAAGTGTTTTACTGAATTAAATGCAGCTATCCTAACCATTTAGAAAACTGGTGTGATCTTAACTATTGTTGTTCAAATGGCAGGAATTTCCTGAACATTTTTTTGAGTTGAAGAATGTTACATTTTGTGGGTGTCATCCCCAGAACCCAAGGTAAGAGATCTGCACATGTGCTGAACATTGTCAAGCATTTTTTAAGAAAATGTTTACCTCGTGTGTCTCTCTCAAGCCTAATATAAACTCGAATTTCTGCAAATACATACACTTAATACAGCCATATGTAGACATTTTGCTGACATCTGGTGTATGAAATGTGCAATAATCAGTGGGGAGTCACATTGCGAAGTGGTCATCAGTCGCGCCTTCAAGCTATACGACTTGGAATCGATTCCCAGGCTCCCAGATTTGTCGATCTTCCTCTGACTCCGAGGGTTTTTATCCGGGTACAACAGTTTTACTCCCTCTGGAAATTCGACTTTCACGCTAAGATCTGAGCCGTCGAGCGATTAAACATTAGCCTCTGGCTTGGAACAACGGGAAACCACTTCCTTCACAACTGTCGTTAACTGTTTATTTATTTGTAAACTGTTGGCAATGTATCATTTTCAAAACTGTTGCGCAGAAATGATTAATGTATTCTCAAATCAAAATCGAATGCACTTCCCTAGTCTATGATTTCTTCAAGTCTAGAACATATTCATTATACCACCTTACATTAACTACGATTAAAACAAACAAACAAAGAAACAAACAAATCATTGGGGGGAATAGGAACGTGTTTAATTTAGTAGCAATGTCTTAATGTTAAAGTTTTTATAGTTTTCTGCTATGTAATGTTTATGATTAAAAGTTACCGATTCAGGGCGTGTCTTACTCTATCATAATTCCAATCTTTGCAGGTATTTTGGTTTCATAACTAAACACCCGGAGGAGCGTAGATTTGCTTGTCACGTGTTCATGTCAGAAAACTCCACAGAACCGGTGGCACGTGCCATTGGGTAGGATCTTCTACTTCATGCTTTTGCTGTGTGTTGCTTCCTTGTATTTCTAGGTGCCTTTAGAAATACTTTTGATGACTAGTGTTTAGTTTTGATTGACGATTGGAACAATTAGTTTTTACTTGAGTACCTTGCGAAGTTGTGCTAACTGTAGAACATGAAAACCTCCGGTCGAGGGATAGTTGAAGTCCGACATTTTCAGGTTAGGAACACCACTCAACACATGCGGGGTTAGATTAAGAACTGTTTTATAAAATTGTAGTAATATTGAAAAAAAATTACTACTTTTTCCATTTAAAATCGATTTTTTTTAACTATGCAAATCGTTTTGTTGGAATTATTGCTTATGATCTTTTCTTTTTTAGGGAAGTGTTTAAAGAATTCTACGCACAGTTTCTGGATCAAACAGCAATGGCAGAGGATTTTCCAGATGTTGTTACGTAGCAAGATAAAATACGAAAAAAACTATAGAGAAAATATGTTTCTGTTTGGAACAGACAGTAACATGTTAATCCAAAAACTGCACTAATATGCCACGAAAATGTGTAAATGTGTATAATTATTTAGGTAATTCCGAACAGGTTATTAGAGATATGCTTTTGTACTATAAAGGGTATGATTAAGTAAAGCTCAAAGAAACCTCACTTGTTATCCAAATCGATCTTTACCTTCTTGGATTGATTGTTTAGAAGTGGAAACATTTGGGACTGAGAATTGAAGGGGATTGGGACTAAGAATTGAAAGTGGATTGCGGCTAATGGTTGGAAAGTGGATTGGGACTGAGAATTGAAAGTAGATTGGGACTGATGGTTGGAAAGGTAAGTGGATTGAAACTGATGGCTGGAAATTGGATTAGAACTGATGGCTGGAAATTGGATTAGAACTGGTGGTTGGAAAGTGGATTGGAACTGGTGGTTGGGATGTGGATTGGGACTGGTGATTAGAAAATGGATTGGGACTGGTTGTTGGAAAGTGGATTGGGACTGATGGATGGAAAGTGGATTGAGACTGATGGTTGTAAGACGGAGTAGGACTGATGGTTGAAAAGTGGATTGGGTCTGGTCGTTACAAAGTAGGTTGGGACTGAGAATTGAAAAGTGGGTTGGGACTAAGAATTGAAACGTGGATTAGGATTGGTGGTTGGAAAGTGGATTTGGGACTGATGATTGGAAAGTGGATTAGGACTGGTAGGTCGGAAGTGGATGTGAGGTTGTCAATTCAATAGGACTGGTGACTCGGAAATAGATTGGAACTAGACTACTGGAAATGTAGATGTCATAAATAGGATGATGTGTCGGTGTTTCGATTGAAACAATTTTTGATAATTTTTTAAGTTTCACACTGTGGTGGAAGTAAAGAATGGCATTGATTTAGTGACATTCTCTCCGACGAAGGACTACACTCCGAAACGTTAGTTTACATTCTTTACTTCCACCAAGGTGTGAAACTCTAAAACTATCATATCAATTTTAATGGAACTGTAGGCTTGGAAGTGTGTTGCACTGATATCGGTGGTTCGAAAATTGTTCGGTATGGTTGCTCGAAAGTAGATTAAAACTAGTCCATTGGATTAGTAGTTCGGAAAATGATTGAAACTAGCTGTGATGGCTGAAAACTGCATCGGTGTTTCTAAAAAATCAGCTGTAGAAAATAATATTTTAACTTAGACATCGTCGAAGGACTAACTTCCGAAACGTCACTATCTTGCTTTCTTCTTCAACGGTGTCTTACTTAAAATTATATTTTCTACAACTGTTTCTTTAGAATACTTTTCATCTTCATTCCGACGAAGGACAAACGTCCGAAACATCACTATTTTGCTTTCTTCTTCGACGGTGTCTTACTTAAAATTATATTTTCTACAACTGTTTCTTTAGAATACTTTTCATCTTCATTCCGACGAAGGACTAACCTCCGAAACGCGCGCGTCAGTGAACGATTGGTTTGTGCTGTGAGCGACTGATTGGTGATAGTCCATTGGATTAGTAGTTCGGAAAATGATTGAAACTAGTTAATATGGTTTGAAAACTGTGTCGGTGTTTCTAAAGAATAACTGTAGAAAATAACATTTTAATTTTGACACCGACGAAGAACTAACCTCCGAAACGTCAGTGAACGATTGGTTTGTGCTGTGAGCGATTGATTGGTGATAGTCCATTGGATTAGTAGTTCGGAAAATGATTGAAACTAGTTATTATGGTTGGAAACTCCGTCGGTGTTTCTAAAGAATAGCTGTAGAAAATAACATTTTAACTTTGACACCGTCGAAGGACTAACCTCCGAAACGTCAGTATTTTGCTTTCTTCTACGGTGTCCAACTTACAAGTGAAACTAGTTGATTGATTTAATAGGTAATACGAAAGTGGACTGGAACTAGTTATTAGTGGTTCGACAAAGAAATGCATCTAGTTAATCTATTTAGTAGTTAATGATTCGGAAGTGGAATTCAGCCAGTCCAGTGGAACTGGTGATTCTCTAGATCTTCTCCGGGCGTTCAGAGATGTGGGGATGTAGGGTCATCAAAACGTAATCAAATAAATATTTAGATAAATTATTTCAGTGTGTAATTCTGTGGCAACCTCAATAAACCAGAGAGTTCACACTGTCAAATCAAAACGTTCGCTGTATTAAGAAAACGATGTCTCTACCATTCTTTTGCAACATAATTTTTTTGCACATATTTGCGTTCGACGTTAAAGAAACTGAAAAACGATTTTTGAAACCATAATAATTCTTCTTCAGTAGCAGAAATTAAGTTCCGTACCTTTTTTCTCGGCGCATTTTTAGCTCTTTATAAAACTCGAACGCATTTGACTAATCTGTAATAACTTCTAGTATAACACAGACTAACTTCGAAATGCTTTGTAGACTGCAGAAAATCTTTCAAAAGAGTCATTGGTAAATGCAACAGAGTAAAGAGATTGAACAGACGGTAAAGCGTCCACAAAACTTCACAGTCGTTTAAAATCAAAACTTAATTAACCGGATTCAAAGAAAAAAAGAAAACATTCAATGACCAAAGAAGAGAGGCCGTGCTCCATCAAAATGAAAATTGGAAAGATGCCAGCAATTCTATTAATATATAGAATGGATTTTTGAAAGGGAAGGGCAACAGTAAAGAAAGTAACACTTAAAGCGGATAAAAAGTTGAAAGAAGTAAAACAAACTGAGGAAAACGAAATTGTAGAATGAGAAATAGGAAGATGTAGAAGATACAAAAGAAAGAAAAGGCGCAGCCGGAAAAAAGAGAGAGGAGAAGCGGAAACCATCAAGTGTATATATATATCGCTAATTAATAATTCGAGTACGACCTCGTAATTTCTACTGATTCACTTATGTCCAGAATCGACCGCAGCAACGAAAACTCCGAAATCCACGAAATTTACAAACGCCACCACAAAAATCCCGAAAACTCCACAATTTTAAGATTATTTATTTAACCATTATTATTTAAGTTTCAAGATTATGTTCTTTTCGTTGTTTTAGTGCTGAAGTGATAAAATCGTGTACTAACGTTAAATCGTTAAACAATGTTATCAAGATGCTGAAATGGGGGGGTCAAAAATTTAACGCAATACTACGGTGGCCGACAGGTGGCCAGCGCCAACAAATTGCTCACAGCACTAACCAAACGCAATTTCTCGATAATGTGATTGATTAGTTTTTGCTGTGAGGAATTGGTTGGTGCTGTGAACAATTGGTTGATGCTGTGAGCGATTTGTTGTTGCTGTGAATGGTTTGTTGGTGCTGTGAGCGATTGTTTGGTGCTGTGACAGTACAATACCCTCATATATTACATTCCTTTAAGTCAACGTTTATTTATATACAGTTATTACTAGAACTTTAGCCAAAAGAGGTATCATTTATACAAGAGAG